>VZRX01006407.1:287623-331507 GCA_013398075.1 Notiomystis cincta
CCTGCCTCACGTCCTTCACAGCCCCCTTCATGCAGTCACAGAATCACAGAATGGGTGATTCTCCCGCTGCTTAAGCAGAATTACCCAGAGCACAGGGCACAGGATTGTGTCCAGACAGTTCTGGAATATCCCCAGTGAGGGAGATTCCACACCCTCTCTGAGCAATCTGTTCAGTGCTTGGTCACTGCACAGTAAAGAAGTTCTTCCTCATGTTCAGGTGGAACTTGGTGGGGATCAGTCCCTGCCCGTTCCTCTGGTGCCATTGCTGGGCCCCCGGAGCAGAGTCTGGGGATGGCTCTGAGCCCTCCCTGCACACAGGGACACACAGGGACAACTCTCAGTTGTCTCTTCTTGAGGCTGAACAGCCCCACCCCCCTCAGCCTTGTAAAAGAGATGTTCCCCTCCCTTCATCATCTCCATAATCTCCACTGGATTCACTTCAAGAGCTCCATGTCTCTCACAGAGCCCAGAACAGGACACAGCACTCCTGATGTGCCTCGGCAGGGCTGAGCAGAGGTGCAGGATCACCCCCCTGACATGCTGGCAATGCCCTTCCTAATGCACATAGGATTCCTTTCACCTTTTTGGCCTCAAGGGCTCATAAACAGCACCGTCCCCCTCACCACTCCCTTCACTGCTGGGGCCACCCCACATCCCTACCCTGCTTCCTGGCACAAAGTCCTCCTCTTCCTCTGGGTCTGGAGCACAGATCTGACGAGGAAAGGCTGAGGCAGCTGAGGGGGCTCAGCTTGGAGCCTTTCACAGGAAGGGTGATTGCACACTAGAATGGGCTGCTCAGGGACAGCGGAGTCACCGTGTTCAGCAGAGGCTGGACATGGCCTTAGTGCCAGGGTCTGGCTGGCACGGTGGTCACAGGCTGGACTGGATGGTCTGAGAGGCCTTTTCCAACCTACCCATCCCCTTGGCCAATGTCATTAACATCACACACGTGTTTGTGGGCTTGTGCACTGCTTTTGGAGAGTCTATAGGGTAAGGGCCTTTCTTGTTGGATGGTTTTTCTTTTTTTTACTGCAGATGCATGTAGGAAAGTGCTCTAAGCTATATCAGTCTGCCACTGTTTAGAGTTTTGTGGGAAACTCAGGAATGAGTGAAATGACTACTTAGAACTAAAGCGATTTAAAGAAAAAACTCTGACCCTGAGGCCAAAAGGACAAGTAAACATGGTCTGGTTTTGATGAAAATCAGGGAATATAACACAGCAGGGCTCTTTGAAATGAAAATATTGCCTCTTCCTTGCTGCAGACATCCTTTTATGAATGGTTCCAAATGAGCTGTTTCAGCCAAGCTCAGGACAAAATTAGCCTGAAAAGAATGTCAAGTATTTCCAGGAGTCAGCTTTTGCTTAGCATCTTTCTCATGGCACAGAAATAGAAAATGAGTCAGATCATGAGCACTAAAGACAAAACGTGAAGTCTGAGGGAATAAACAACCATATATCACATTTTATTATTATATTTTATCTGTTTCACCGTACTTTGAGGCAGGTGTTTCCATATTTTTCAACAGCAGAAGTGGGAATGTACAAGTCATAGTCAGAATTTCCTTGAAGCAGGTGCAGTGTTTTGCTGATAAATGGCCCCATGATGCTACCCTTAAAAGGAGAATTTATTTTTTATAAAAGTATAACCTCCCTGCACCCCCAGGTTTACAGTACTCAATAAGAAGAGGAGGTTTGGGACAGAAAGGAAGCATCAGCTGCAGCATTTGAAGTCACTCCCAAGAAAAATTCAGAAAATAACTTCCATGAGAATGAATTATCTTCATCTGTCTAATGTATCACTTTTTTCCATTTCCTCTGTAGAGCTACGTGCTAAAAAAAGAAGGATAAAGAATAAGAGGAATTATAAATTTTATCTGATGTAGCATCTTTTACTTTTTAAAACTCTGCCACAAAGATAAGTGTGCAGGAACAAGAGGTGAGAAATAATAAAATGTCTATAGTGTACATGTTTACAGAGCATTGAAGGAGTTCCATGTGCCCTTCCTTCTGGAAGCTTCTTTCTGTGAGCCAAATCTCATTCCAGTTCATATTCATCGTGCTGACTGAAGGAGACCTTTGCCCCTCCCTTCAGCCCAGAACAGAGAGAGCAAAGCCCTGGTTCTTGGTTCTTAGGCTGTGCACAGGTCGGACACTGGCTTTGTGAAATCCTGTTTTATTTCAACATGCCTTGCTGACTCTGGCCATGACTGGCTCAAAGCTTCTTAGCAGCCAGTACAAAACCTGAGTTTCATTGCAAGCCCGGCTGCTCCGATGACAATGCACCAGCACCCGCTGGTCCTGGGCTTCAGCCTCCGCCCTCTTTCCAGTACCAGGGAGGCAGAAATGGGATGGCCCCTGAGGGAGCCCCGTGTCTGCTGAGCCCAGGTCTCTGTCTCGGTGGTGAGTGCCTGTGATGCTGCCGAATCCATCAGCTGCAGCCTGTGCAGTTTCTGTCTAACGCTGGGCTCTGGCCCCTGAGCTGGGTGGCACTGGCAGCTGTGTCTGCCCCACGCTTCGCCGGGTTTGACAAGACTTCAGAGCACCGAGGTTTGCAGAAGTGCGGGAGTCTGCTCACGTGTGACTCAGAGCAGCACGGGACCCGTATTGAGCAGTCACATATGAGCTGGCAAATGTGATACAGGTAAAGAAAATACATCTGTGCCAGGCTGTGGACTATTTGCACTCAACTGTTAAATCACGAGACTACTTCACTTCTTTTCTCTATTCTCTGTGTCTGGTAGTATGTGCTAAATGCTTTTTTACCGAAAATTGCCTTCTACAATGAGCTCCTTCCTCATTTTCCACTTCAGTAAAAGCTGAAAAATTTAATGAGCCATTTTCCCTTGCAGATTAGTCAATAATTGGTAATTATGCCATCCTTTGAAAATAGTTTTACTCATATTTGGATAGATATACAGGGAACACTGGCTCTTGTTTTCTATTCAGACCTTCCTTTCAGTTCAAGGTTCAGAGAATTGATATTCTGACTCTATGGAATTAATAAAAGTGCATATTTGTTTCAGAGTATTTTCAAATCCAATTAGGTTCCCAAAAATAACACAATCGTCTCACAAACTTGTTCAAACAAAACTTTAAAAAATGAATGATTATCATTTGAAGTGTTTTATGATTGATCTTAATGGAATATCTGAATTCCTACCTTGCTTTTGAGAGAGAATGAATTGTGGCATACTTGCAGATAAAGATAATATCCACTGTTAACGTCAGTAACTGCTATAATTTTATTTTACAAGAGAGATCATTGCATAGTTCCTGCTATGCAGGTTTGTAACACAAGAATGATAAAATTTGTCACCACTGGAGCTGATTTCTTTTCTCTCACAAAAAAAATAGCAATAATGAGACTCTTTCCTTAGTACTACTATAGTAAACCTTTCATTTGACTTTTTTTGCCACTGTGGTCATCTTAAAATTACTCCATTACTTCCAAATAAAGAAACCTAAACCAGGAACTTTCAAAGTTTCTCTCTAGAGTGCAAAAAATAAAGGAACTGACTCTTTTTTTTCTGAAAAAAAAATGTGTGTCAGCTATTACCACACAGTGGTTTCATGCACATTTGAGTGGCACATGCACGGCAATAATTGTACATTCCCCTTTAACCAAATAGTTTTCTCCCAAACATTCCAGCTGAGATGATTTTTCATGCTTTTAATTCTCTAGTGCATTTTTCATTGCAGTAACTTCTTGCACAATGATATCCATAAAAACTGACTGGAAGGAAGCAGCCTCTGGCACTAAGGAGTTAAACAGTCTGGGTTGTGTTTCACTTTTTCTTTTCAGCAGCAGTTCCTGCCAGGTAACAACAGTACTGAAAAAATAGGATTGTGTTGAGAGGTTTAAAAATTATTTGGATGAGCAAACTCCCTCTGCTGGTTTGAAGCAGCAGCAGATATATTTCATTTAAAAATATATGAACTGGGAAAATATTCATTCAATGCACACAGTACTTTTCCCTTCACTGCATACTCAGTGAAGAGTGAATCTGTTTACTCCACAGAAGGAGGCAGGACTCCTATTAAAAAAAATAAGAGAGAAGATATAAAACCACAGAGCAGTTCTTTTGTAAACACAATTTGTATAAAAATGTAGATTTTCAAGCAAGGGCAAAAAGAAGCTTGCCTACTCATATTGAACCTATTTATTTTTTACCTGCTGTGGAGGGGGTTGCATGGAGCATGTCCAGAGAAGGGAATGGAGCTGGGGAAGGTCTGGAGCACAAGTGTGATGAGGAGCAGCTGAGGGAGCTGGGAAAGGGGCTCAGCCTGGAGAAAAGGAGGCTCAGGGGGGACCTTTGGCTCTGCACAACTCCCTGAGAGGAGAGTGAAGACAGGTGGAGGGTGGAGACATCAGGAAGAATTTCATCAGTGAAAGGGCTGTCAAGCACTGGAATGGGCTGCCCAGGGAGGCTGTGGAGTCACCATCCCTGGAACTCTTCAGGGAAGAGACTGGATGTGCACTCAGTGCTTTGGTTTTGTTGATGTGGTGGTGTCCAGTTGAAGGTTGGGCTCAATGATCTCAGGGGTCTTTACCAACTCAGACGATTCTCAGATTCTGTCATTACTCAAAGAAGCAAAGCAAACTTCGTTTTTCCTGTTCTTCCTACCCACTGCAGACACTCCATTAAGGGGCATCTTAGCAGCAACACAGGGTCACAGGCTGGACCCTTTGGGTACAGCACAGCTCCCTCCAGCCAAGCCAAGAGCAGCTGCTCAGTCTGTCTTGCAGATGATTGCTAAAGGAGGGTCCAAAACTGTAACCAGCTGGACACAGCGAGGCTCTCCAGAATACAGCCAGTGATACTGAGCAGTTTGTGGGGCCATTTTTCAGGCTGTTGAAAGAATCATGTCCTAGTGCCATATTTTTCAAACCAAAGAATGCAGGTCAATGCTGACCTATAAGAACTCCATAAGAACTGGTCTGCAAAATAACTGCAAATGGCTTTGTAAACCAACAATATTTTGCATTCTCACACATTGAGCAAGCAACTAACCAAAATGAGGGAAATTTTATGGATGCTGTGAGTTTATCCTTATTTGATTTGTCTTTAACTGGAAACTGTTGTGACAACACCACAAACATGGTTTGGTGTTTTTTAGTGAAAATCTTGGTTGGAAAGGTGGAGGAACATCAGCCAGCAGAAACAAATTCCTGTGTCCTTTATTTCAAACACTTTTGGTCTATTTACTCCACTATTATCAACCTCTTCAGCTGATCTCATTCTCTTTGCTATAATCAGTTTAGCCTTGACTAGTGAGAACTGTTCCTTTTCCTTGTGTCATTTCTTTGCCACATGCCAAAAGCTCCATTTTGCTGGGCTGAGAACAAGACAGGGAGCTAGGGCAAGTTTCAATTCTGTGGCCTCATTGTGGCATATAAAAATACATCCTTAAATAGGACCCCATGTTGATTTAAACATTGTTATAGATGACAACTTGTCCTGTAGTAAATATTTTTAAAGTTCTGAATGAAGTATTAGAAATACCACTCCTGCACAGATATGAAAAAAAGTGCTTGTAACTGTTGAATCTTGAAAGAAAAGACCTGGGAGAGAGGGAGGTGTTTGTGAAATTCAGGCTAAGTATAGGCAATGATTAATCATGTTTCTGCCATGAGGCCATTACAGCAGCAATCCCACAGAAGTGTTGCCTACCCTCATGACAGCTCTTATGTTTTTTCTTTGACCTCTCTTCTGAGGATGCAATTCATTTATACTGGGCTATTAGAACTAATTAAAACAAAGCTGCAAAGAGCAGGGAGTGTGTGGAGCAGCTCCATCTGCGTTATGCTGATAAAACCCAGTTCACACAGACCTGCAGTCGTTAACGGTACAGCCATATGTGTAGCTGTGTGTTTCAAAGATATTCCATTTGATTTGAACACAGGAGACTTTTCATCTCACAGTTTGATTGTACATCACACTGTACTTTGAAGAAAGAGAAAAAAAGCAAACTGTGCTTTTCACTGGCTTTTTTTTTCCTCTTCTGTAATAAGCAACCATCTACCTCCTTCCTTTCTAGGTACATTTGGCATTTTGCATTTGTATTATGTCCCTTTGGCAGTCCCTGTTTGGGATTTCCTTATATTAACATCTAGCACAAAGGAATCTCATCTTCAGGGTCCAATGGGCTAATGGTTTCCTTCGGCATCTGAATAAATCAACAGCTGTGGCCTGCAGCCATTTTGTCTTTCCAAAATAAGAGTAAGGGGAAGCTGGTTGTTGTTGTAACAGTTCTCACACACGCTCTGTGAGCAGGATACAAAGCCTTTTTTCTGCAGAGATGACTTCACACAAAACATACAGAATTAGCAATGTAATTTTCCCCTCACTCCATCAGTAACAGAAATGGAGCCCTACTTGCAAGGATCAGAAGAGACAAAGGTTGCTCAAAAGTTAGTGAGTTTTATTAAAACATTTGATCCATAAATACTCATATATCACAGTAAATGCACACATGTTATATATGTTCCCACAGTTCTGTGCCACAGGCAGGATAATGGTATCAGCTGAAAGCGCTTTTTTATTCAGACAGTCACTGATACCTGTACAGGCCCTTTGTGCTGGAAGTGTGGTTGCCAACAGCAGCTGGGGCACTGACACAGCACCTGGAATGTGTCACTCTTTGGGACTGAACTCTCTCTGGCTCTCTCACCCCTGTGCTGGTTCTGGTGCACATCTGATGGTTCTGCTCAGGAAGTTCAGTTTTGAAATCCAGCAGGAAAATTTAAAGCAGGGAATTGTTAGTCTTTAGAGCTGTGTGGACTTGCAGTTGAACTATGTCTGACTGGAATTTTGTAAATTCCAAATAAAACCAGTCTATCATGAAAAGGATGGATCAGGTGCACAAACTGCACAAACTACTTGCACTCAGGGAACTATTTTGGCTGTGATTTGGGGGGGGGAGAGTTGATGTGTTTGTGGTTTTGTTGTGGAATGTTTTTTAATGGAAGTACAGCAAAGCCACACCCTGAAGGCTCCAGGACATAAAGAGACAGTTTTCTTTCAGGAGCCTTTAGGAGAAAGGGATGTGAAGTTACCTGTAAGTTTACATTTTCCTGTGTTGTTTGCCTAAGCTGACAATGCCATGAGCAGGGTGCTCCCATCAATGCCCCGGGCTTCCACAGAGAGGCCTGTGCAGACACACTTCATGCCTAAACTTACCACAAAGCCTCTTCTCTCTTCATCCTCCAACAATGTCAGATTGTCATTCGTTTTCTTGCAACTGGCAGCCTTTCTGTGAGTGCTGTTCAGCCGCTTTTGAGTTTATAAATTGCATTCCCAAAGGGCAGTCAGTCTGTACGTCTGTGGAACTGCCACTTGACCAAATACCTGCTGTTAGAAAATTCTTTAATAAAGCACTATTTCCCCTGACAATTACACACCCTCACCTTCAGTTATACCAGCTGGACTCTGTGTGCTTCTAAAGTCAGTAGATGCTGCTGTGAGGTGTATAATTACTTCCAGTAAGCTACTAAATTTTGCAAAATAATGTTTCCTGCACTTTTGGTTCTGAAAGTTATGATGTAAATAATGACTGACAAAACCATTAGGCATTACTACAAGGAAAACATTGCCCAGTGCTAGAGAGCACACAGATTTCTCCCTGCCTGGCCCCAGAAAAATAAAACCCTACAGATTATTTTTTCTGTTGTCAAAAAAGTCAGAATTATGATTGGATCTATTAAATATGAAATATTTTCAATTAGACCTGTAAGCTTTCCTCTTAGTAAGGTACTTTTGACTATGCAGAAGGGCCCCTTGGCAGCACTTTGAAGGCTTTCACTGATTATTTTTTGTTGTTGTTATGCAGAGTAAGAACTTAGATGTTTATCTACATTCCTGCAGGCTTGTATATCCTCTCCCTCGGGGCACTGATGCCTGCTGCCAAGAATACACATCAGGTTTTCTAGAGAGACAGCAAACTGAGCCAAACAACAGACTGAGCACTTCAGAAGCACCTGATTGCCTTATATTTTCCCTCCTAAGAAGTTAAAGTATTGGGGGTTATTCGTTTAACCCTGTGTATAACCACAAAAGCAGCAGAATAGGAGTTTTCTGTTTCACTCACTGGCTACAAGCATAAATTTTGACTCTGTATTCCCACTTCACCTGTAACCAAAATCTCAGCCTGAAGGAGGAGAAGCAGCTCCTGTTCTGCTTTTAGATGAAGTTAGAGATGCAAACAGAACATTGAATTTACGGCCTGACAAGTAAAATGTTTCTAAATTCCTGTTCTAAGTGGGATGGTGAACTGAGATTATTGCAACTTCTCCTGATAAATGTGCAAAGAACTGCAAGTTTTTTGTGTACAAAGGAAACACCCCAAAGAAATTAATTCAGAATAGTTTGTTGCATTTTTGGACTTGCATTTGCCCATCAGGAAGTGCAGAGAGGAATGTGTGACAAAGAAGGGGGATGTGCTCCAGCATGTCCCTGAGTTGCCAAAAGTGTATCATCGAAGGTATTTGCAAACCTGAGTGTTTTTTTCTAAGGAAGCAATATTTAACTAATTCATCAGCTGATTTGTGAGTTGATTGCCCACAAATTTGGGCATGGGTAACATTCATACCTACCAAAAGTTGAATCCTTTAGCTGGTACTCTCACAAAAACACCCACTCAAGAGAACGGTTTGCAGACACAATGTTTACTAATCTTTTTCACTTCTCCATCTGTGTTATTTCCAGCCCAGACTGGAAAATCAGCATCTCTTCTTCTATCTGATTTGTCCTTATGCCTTGGCCCTTCACATCAAAATCTTTCTTTTTCAGAAATTCACGTTAATAATTATTCCAGAGCTCCCGAAGTACTCAGGAACTCCCAGTCTCCATTTGTTACCTTTTGTCACAAACAAGAAGGAGAACAATAGTTTTGTTTAAACACACTAGTCTGCTAAAAGACCATATTTTTTCAGAGTGAGCTCCTAGAAGATAGAATCAGTCTGATATAAGGGCAGAGAGCAACATAGTAGTGAAGAGAGGAAATTTCCCGTTTCAGCCTTTTTTTCCACCATAGAATCAGAGCTCTGTCATGTGAAATCAGGATTCCAAAACTTATTCTTGTTCCAATTTGTAATTAGAGCAATTCATGCAATGAGTATTCTAAAAGCCACTTGCTTCTAGGGAGAGAAAAATGGTTTAAATGTCCCATGTTTTTCTTTCAGTGTTTATGTTTGTCTTATGACATATCAATAAAGACCAGATTTAGGTTCTTTTAAAAAAGCTCTCTGACATCCCAAGTGACTTCTCTGTGATCCCTTTTCTTCTCAATGAGCGAAAAATCCAAGGATAGGCTCATTTCAGCTGCTTTTAGGTGCCTGCTTCAGCTGCTCTGCTGATGCAGATTCGCTTGACAATCTGTGGAAAGGAAGAAGCAGGCACTGATGGGAAACAGTTCATCAGATCCTCAAATAAGTGCCCGAGTGATAAATACCCTGGAGAGGTGCCAGCTTCTTTCTGGTGGTTGTAGAAGGAAAACACACAACCACCTTAGACTGTGGTGACTAAAGTTTGATAAAGCAAATGCCATCACACAAATTCTTTTTGCAGCATCTCTGTGTTAATTTTGCCTTTAGGTTCTGCTGTTGAAATGTTTTCCTTGCAGACAAAATCAACAGTGCAGTTTGGACAATCCAGAGTTAGATTTAGTTAGTATTTCTGGAGATTGCTTCATGTGACCAAAAGTGAGACAAGCCCCAGACATGGCTGCTTAAAGAGGAACTCTTGATGTGGGAAGAAGGTAGTAAAACACTGCCCTAATCCAATGATACTCTTAAACTTTTTGAGTGAAAAACAACAGCTCAAAGTGCAAGGTCCTGCACTGGTCCTGCACTGGACCTGCATGTAAGCCAGTGGTGAGAAGTTACTTTTCTGAAACTATCAATATATCTTCAGAAGAGATATCAGAGTAGTAATTAGCTGTATCTATTAACATGATGCAGCCAAAAAAATTACAAATATGATTATTCAGCTTATCAGGAGAGGTGTTTATATAGGGAAAGATTGATGTCATCATTTAACTAGTGAGACCTACTCTTGAAAAATGAAAGCAAAGCCATTGAAGAATTTAAATTCAGCTTGGAATAGAACCACAGGATCACAGAATCAATTAGGTTAAAAAAGATGAGAGATCATCAAGTCCAGCCTAGATTGGACAAGGTACAGGCAAGGTCTGTTTGAACCATATTGGGGTGTGAACAATCTAAAAGAAGTTGTTTAGTCTCACAAAGCAAAGTCTGAGAAGGGAGGGATTTGCTCTTTGTAAACACATCCATGGGCACGTCTGAGGAAGAGGAAATGACTAAAGATTACAAGCACCACTGCTGAGAATCAATGGACACAAAATGGTGGTGGACGTGCTTAGACAGGAAATTAAAAAAGAGATATTATGGCAGAGCACTGCCATGATATTCTGGAACAAAGTTCATACAGGAGTTTGGAGAGAAGTAACATTAATTGTTCTCAGGATGAAGCTTGTTCCTTTTATGGAATGAATTATTATTCAGTGATTTGCTTTAGTAGCAGGAAAAAGGACTCAGTTAATTATTCCCTAAGTCCATGTATTAATATACACACATGTAGAATGTATGTGTGTGTGCATGTGCTGTATGTAAACAGCTATTTATTCATCTTGTAGAAGTTCTGGGCACAAGGGTCAAATTCTTACCAGTCCATGGGAAACAAAGGGCACAGGCATCTGTGTACATTTATAGGCTGATACAATGCACAGCATGGATTTCACTGCTCCCACTTTGCCTTTGACATCCAAACATCCAGGAGGAGCTCCAATTCAGCACCCAGGTGCCTGAGCAAGCTTAGCAGTACCAAATCTGAGTCCTGGTGACAGCAGTCACTGTAGAGAGCTCAGTGAGCTGGGCAGTCTGCAGTCATAGCATGGAGTGTTGGAATTGTTCAGGTTGGAAAAGACCTCTGAGATCAAAGAGTCCAACCCTTCACCCAGCACTGCCAAGTTCACCACTAAACCATGTCTGCAAGGGCCACCCTCACTCATCTTTTAAAAATCCCCAGGGATGGTGACACAACCACTTCCCTGGGCAGCCTGTTCCAATGCTTGACAACCTCTTTAGGAAGAATTTTTTTGTAATATTTTTTTGTAATAAACCTCCGCAGTGCAACCTGAGACCATTTCCTTTTGTCTTGTTGCTTTTTACTTGAGAGGACAAAGCACCCCCCACCTGGCTACAGCCTTCTGTCAGGAGATGTAGAGAGCAAGAAGGTCCCCCCTGAGCCTCCCTCTTCCCAGGCTGAACACCCCAAGCTCCCTCAGCTGCTCCTCACCAGACTGGGTTTATCAATGGGTTATCACAGTCCAAACTTCACTCTGTTTCTTTTTTCCAGGAAGAACAATCTCCAGATTAACAGAAGGGCATCCTTAAAGGGACAGGTAGAGGCACAAGCCTGCAGTAATGACTACAACTCTCTCCTGCTTTAAAAGTTATATTTAAAAAAGGCTGAAATAAAGAAGTGAAATCTTCTCTCAGCTTTGGCTGTGGTCCCACGACATGAAGCAGGTGAGTTACCAGCCCGGCCCAGGAGTGCTGGAGCTGTGATTGACAGCTGCTGATTAACCCCTGTGCTCCAGCAGCAGTGGTGGCTGCCATGCACAAGCCAGACACTTAAACTGTCTCTTGTGCAAGCTGAGGCCTGGAGTATCCATTTCTGTGAGGCTGCCAATCCAGCACCTGCCACAAGTGTCTAGTTCAGAGCAAGGGAACAAAGAGCAGTCCCAGTGACACATCTTCCAGCTGCAATCCCAAGGAAGTGTCATAGGAGGACAATAGAATGCCTCTTCTGCAATGAATGAGTGGCTGTTGTTACAAGGCACATAAAATATGCACAGGGTTGAATTTCACCCCTACCAAAGACAGAAAAGAGACACAAAATATGTCTGATTTTACTACACCCTGGAGTTTTGCTCTACAAGAAGCACTTTTCTCTCTCCTTGGAGAAAGTCCTAGTGGGATGAGTGTCATGGCAGTATCTGGTGGCAGTATTGTAACTTCCATTAGAAAATGTGATGTATGTGATGTAGTAATCACGTTCTCTCAGGCTGCATTTGCAGGGAGGGAGGGACAGAAAAACCAAGAGCCATTATGTCAGTTTTATATGGTGACATCTTTTCTTAGAAAATGAGATCTTTATTCCTTCTACTTACTTATTTTCATCAGTACAACAGCACTGCCCTATGCAATCCTCAGTCTCCTATTCCTCTGCCCTTCATGTTTTTTCAACAGCTTATTCTCCCTTGGCCCATACCATTTTTCTCCTTGTCCTCCTCACCTCCACATAGACTATTCATTTTTGTTTAAATTGCATATCCATTTTTATTTCCTTCTATAAAACCGTTTACAAAAGAGTTGATATCTAATCCAGAGGTCTGTTCTGTGTATCTTGCCATTTGTAGGAAGTGCTGATAATTTTTGTAATAGGCTTCAGGATGATACTTGTCTTTGAAGCACCAGCTATTCACCTGCTGCCTTAAAAACCCACTCAAGTCATTCCCCAAAGAGGTTATAAAAGTCACAAGTGTGTTATAACTGCCTGTATGTCTGACTGTCTAATTTTATAAGTCACCTGGTTTTCATAAAGTAACCTCTACCCCCAATTTCAGACAGCCTGCACATGGGAGCACAGCCTGATCCAAGCAGCAGTGGGGCAATACCAGAGGAGGAGAATAGAAAGTCCGTGGTCTGGGAAGGCAAAGGCACTCCAGGCACAGATGCAAACCAGAGAAGCTGAAAAGACACCAGGTCAGAGGGAGGAAAAGGCTGATAAGGAGTTGTAGCCCATACAGCAAACACAGGCCAGGGAAACAAAGGCCTTCTCCAGGAAATGAGCACAAGTGTTGGAGAGGAAACTTACCTCACACAAAGGCTTTGTGTCAGAGAGATCTGAGCCTCGGAGACAAAAAGCCTGAGGTCTAAAGAAGGGAACTCCACTCAGAAAGCTCTAAAAGGATGGCAACCTGGAACAAGGGAGCAAACAGCTGGAGTCTGGAATTGGGGAAGGGACCTAGGGAAATAAATTTACTTTCATGTTTGAGGAAGCCATCTGGAAGATGTTGAATTTTCGTTTAAGTTCTTCATATTTGGAGAATTTCTGTTAAAAAAAAAAAAAGAAAATAAAAGGACATGAGAAAGGGGAGGAAATTACACAATTACTAAAACACAAGAAAAATCTGAGCCAATTCACCAAGCCAAAACAGGCCTGAAGTGACTGGTCTGATCTTTCACAGCTTGTAGCTTTAGGGCATGAAAGTACATATTAAACAAGAGAGAAAGAAGGAATCATAGTAAGGAGGGCCTTAGGGGGAAATCGAGTCTTGGGGTAGAAATGACTGAAGGAGAGGAATAATGGTCAAAGAGGGACTTCTTGCTAGAGGAGCCAGAAGAGACAAGGAGCTCAGGTTGGCTGAAAGGTTGCTCAGAATGGAGTCATCAGCTCTTTTTATCCTGGAGGAGAGACAGGGCTCAGAGTCTGCCAGTGGGATGTTAGTACTGGAGACACAAACCCTGAAATTACAGAAGGAGACTTCAAATCGTTTTACTTTGTTTATTGCTTTACTTTGGGAAAAGTGCACCTGGTCATTACATGCTATTTTTTTATCTCCTCCACCTTTAAGGAGTTGTTGTCATTTTAAACACAGTGATTCATTAGTGTATGAGAAAGGAAATTTTCTCAGGTGTCTGGGCTGGGGCTCAAACCAATCTTCACAACAGTCCTTCACAGATAATCAAAGCCAGCCCTATGGCTGCCATCCAGGGCCCTCCAGAAATATTGTAGAAAAGCTGAGAGTACTTTTATGGTTTATTTGGCTATTGGAAAAAGGCTGCAGCTGCATTAAGCACTGTGAAACACCTGTCCCCAAAAAACCTGCTCCTAAAAGTCCAAATTGTGGGAAATTGCACGGGCCACAGTTTTGCCCAGGATCAAACTTTATTCCAAAAATTACAAGAAAACAGTTGTAGCTCAGCCCAGGTAGAGAATCAAAAGGACTTAATGGAAGAAGAGGGATCCAGCAAGAGGCAGATTTTAGTAAAAGAGTTTAGCCCAGTAGGATCTGAAGGCTTTAGGTTACTTCTTCAAAATAGAAACCAAAGCTTCTGAGTATAGTTTTTGCAAAGCATAGTCAACCTATGACAGTTTATTGTTTTTCTGAGAAAGTTTCTTTGTGTCCTTGTGGTTTTTTCTACAACAGTTATTTATAGAAATTGTAGTCATAAAGTTGCTAAAAGCACTTCCTGAAAATTACATAAAGGTCTGTCTCCCTTCCAGTATCACATGGACCTGTTCACAAGCTTCCCAGTACTTTTGAGACCTTTTTTTTTTACAGAGTAGAAGAGCTCTCTGTTACCATACACCATCCATGTGCTCAAGGAAAACACTTGCCTATAGGAGACAGTCACAGGCAGAGAAGAGCTGGAATAGTAACTGTGAGTGGTTCACATTCTCACTGGTGGTTTTGTTGTCAGGATTTTCAGATCTTGAAAATGTTTTCTTGAGCTGCTTTTTCTTCTGAGGTCATTTATTCAGATTCACCAGCATATTCTGTGCTGTTCTTTTTCTCTGGGCAAAAGTGCNCACTTGCCTATAGGAGACAGTCACAGGCAGAGAAGAGCTGGAATAGTAACTGTGAGTGGTTCACATTCTCACTGGTGGTTTTGTTGTCAGGATTTTTCAGATCTTGAAAATGTTTTCTTGAGCTGCTTTTTCTTCTGAGGTCATTTATTCAGATTCACCAGCATATTCTGTGCTGTTCTTTTTCTCTGGGCAAAAGTGCCTGTGATTGTGGCATCTCTTTAATATCCATCAAAATGTTGTGTGCTTCACCTCACCTTGTATTTTCACAGTAAAGTAGCTGTGCACCTTCTGTTTAGAACTGGGCTATGTTCATCTGTATGGATGAGAAGACCCTGACATATTCCCAGCAAAATTAGATAGTTTAGAATACAGAACATTCTGAAATAAAGCTAAAGTGCCTGGGTTAATTTTATATCCAGCTGAGCATAAAATGGGTGATTCCAGTGTTCAAGAGGAAAACACAAGATTAAAGAATCAATCTAATCTGCACTGTAGTTTGTTAGAAAACATCATTTATTTCACTGGGCCTAAACATGCCTGTTGCCTGGAGTTCAAAGGAAAATGAGATCCAAGCAAAAGGTTTAAAAATGTGGAGAGCACAGTTGCATAGTAAACAATCCCATGAGCTCCTGCTGTGCCCTTTCTTTGCCTGTCTTTGATGTCAGAGCTCCTGTTTTAATTGTACAGACTTGGTCCCTCTGCTTGTGAATTTGGTGGAAAGACCTCTCATCGACCCCAGTTGTGCAAAAAATGACTTTAGATTCTTACATGGCTTTTTGGGACAATGGGGCAGTTTTGTACTTTTACCATGTGATAGAATCCTAAACTCCCCAGTGTAGGAAGGAAACAGAGCCAGGGCTGTGTTGCATTGGCTTTTTCCTCCCAGGGAGGATCTGCACCCCTATTTTCCTTCTGCTGTCCTCTCTCCTCTCTTCACCAAAATGCCAAAAGGAGACGAGCAATGGAGCAAAAAGGATCAGTGGGGGTACAAGGGGAAGGAGCAAAGGAAGGATTGGGGGAGAGGGCTGTACTGGGTTGAAATAGCACCACAGAATCTGAAAGTGATTTAGGTTGTAAGGGAACTCTGAAGTCCAAACCTCCTGCAATGAGCAGGGACATCCTGAGCTACATCAGGTTGCTGAGAGCCACATTCAACCTGACCTTGAATGTGTCACGGTGGTGGCAGACAGGAGGTGGCTCTGGTGCCTCCCACACTGTGCTGATGTTGTAGCACAGTATTTTTGAGGGGAAATGGGGTAACATTTCCCAAAATTCAGTGTCACCCCTCGTGGATATAAGGCTGCCTGCTTCTCCTCAAAGGTGTGTTCTTAGCACTCATGCAGAGAGCCGTGAACACAAGATGTCTGATACATTGCCTGCATTTCCTAATTGCTAGAGAAGGATTTTGACACCAAGCTTCCCCCAGGAAAGGAAGGAAAATAACACAGGGAAAAATGGAAATCACTTCCCTTGTCCAGCTTGCATCTTCCCTAGGTCTCTCATACTCAAAAAAGAACAACTTCCCTAGAGTTTGATGCTGTCCATGACTCAGACTCCTGCCAGTGGTCACTTCCAAAGGTGGTCTCCCCTAAATGAGTAATCCCTGACATGGCAATTATTAAATGAGGAGAAAAGCTGTCTGAGGCTACTCCCAAGAGCAGACTAATGGAGATTGGCCCTGATCTGTACAGGTTGTTTTAGATTAAGGTTTACAGTGCTATGGAAAGGATTTAGAAAGTGCCAATGGAGGCCAACACATCCCAGCCCTGGCCCTGGCTGCTGCCATTGCTTTCCCACAGGAGACAGAAAGTGACAGAGCCAAGCAAGGAGCCCAGGAAAATGTAAAATGTCTTGAGCAGGAGCTGCAGGCAGCAGAGAATGGGAGAAGCACTCAGAGGGAGGGGAGCAGAGGGGCTGAGTGCATTACACAGCTCATTATGGCTTCGACAATGTCTGGCAGCATCACACACTTCTAATTGAGTTTGGAATTGAGGTGATTTCCCAGCACATTGTTTTGCTCATGAAACCTCTCCCTCAATTCCCCTTTTGCTAATTTATTAACAAATTAGGGTGTTTGCTGTAGCAGATGAAGCAACTTGCATTCACAACTGCACAACACTGGTTTAAAAATAGTAACGAGAAATGTAATAGCTCAAATACAGGGTGTCTACTTCGAGAGAAAACATGTCTTCAGTGTTAGCTCAGCTTTTAAAACAAACTTAGTAATTGCTTCCAGAGGTAAAATATTTGCAAGCTATTATTACAACACACTTTCATTAAAGGGAAGGAAAGAGAGTTGTCTCTTTGGAGCAGGCAGACAGGAACAGAGGAAGCTGTACTCCATAATTAATCTTCAAGAGCTGCCAGGTACCTGTACCTCTGACAACTCGACATTAAAACCTTATCAGTGGAGCATTCATCCATGCTGCTGTTTCCCAAGCCAGCAAAAGGGTTGTGAATTTGTTAATTAATTTCTGGGAAACACCATGGGCCTGCCTCCAAAAGCAAACAGCCCAGGGATACGTAAAATGTCTTGAGCAGAGGATATAAACCTGAAAGTGGCTTCAGGGTTTGAATATTGTGTATTCTTCAACAGCAGTGGAAGGGGAGGGACTGTGCCAGCTAGCTCATGTCCTTCACAGAGATGTCTTTTTCTTGAAAGTGGCTGTTTGACATCAGAGCCTCTGATCCTGCAGCTGCTAAAACTGTCAGCTTCTTCATGGGTTTGATTGGGGACTGTCTGGAGATAACAGAGATGGCACTTTGCTTTCTAGACATTTCTTTAGGGTTATGCAATAGAATGTACCACTGGCTTTTGTTCACAGAAATATCCCACACAGACAGCAGTGCTTCCAATCACGGTTTTAATTCAACTTCTCCTGTCCTTGACACAATTTAGAACAATTTTACACTAAAAATAACCAGGCAGGAAAAAATAACCAAAACAAAGACCTCAAGCAAAACATAAATCTACATTGTTTCCCTCTCAAGGGATAATAATATGGTGATATGGCAGCAGGCCACAGCAATAAATTGTCCATATCTGCAATGCACACATGCTGCATCAGAATAGCACATTTCTGTTCACAGGAGCACAACCTAAAATTAACTGGCAGGAGCTCCATACCCAGCAAACTCAGTTAAAATTCTGATGCTTAAAAAATGGAGATCCTCACTAGCACTGAGGAGCACACAGCCTCCTTTGGAGCTCTGGCATTTTCAGTGGGAACCCAGTACATGTGAATCCCAGGGTTACTCATATGTTTTACAGTAAACACTGGTCTGGATTAAACCTCTCTGGACTTAATTTTTGGCCAAGGGCTACTTACAATCTAGAAATTGAGCAACCCTTGGCAGGTCTGATGCACTCCAGTTGTGTAACATACACTCCAGTGTTGTGATCCCACATACACAACCAGGGGCAATGCCTGTCTTTTGGAGGAACCCAGATCCCTTGCCCAGGAGCAAGACTTCAATTTACAGCTGCAGTTTTTCCTGAAATGTTTTGAATCTCCACCTTACTGTATTCTAATTAATGAGATAATCTCTGCAGAGACTCTACCTCCACCTCTGTTAAGGCAAGGGCCCTATAGGCCCATAAACATCCCTGGCATTCAGCCCTTTCTCTGACTGGGAGGGTGTTTATTTGGGACTGGAGCCCCTCAGGGAATTGCCTGCTGGATGTTTATGTGAATCTGCAAAGCCATCATCTGGCAAAAAGCAAAGAGAGACCTTCAGGAAGCTCCTACTCTTGTGAGCATCCTGCTGGTGATCACCATCCAGACCATCCATTCAGCCCACAGAGAATTTGGGCTTTGTGAATTCTGCTCCTGAACTGTCTGTTGCTACCATTTGCCTTGCAGGTCTGTCTTAGGAACCTGCTGTGGAAAGGAAGCAAAGAGCTTCAGATTTCCAGACTACTGCCCCTGTTTCTGCCATCTTCCACCTTCTTGTGCATAGGTTCAATGAAAACAAACTCATAGGGAGACATTCTTGGACCAGGAGCAGCACCATATGGCTACCCTGGTTCTCTTGCACTCTTTATTCTTCAGCAAGAGCCTCTGTACAGAGGAAGGAAATTTTATAATGATTGTCTGCAAGGATTTCCAACCATCAGAACTCATGATCTGCAGGGATTATCTGTAGTTGATTGTGAAAGGTGTTTCATTTGTCCTGCTACAGAGGAAGCTCAGTGACTCACTATTTGAGGTATAACATTGATTTTTGCCAGATCAACTTCCCACAAAGGAGAGCATTGAGTGTAAACAAATCACTTACTGTGGAGCAGGACTGGTTTGCAGTGCAAGAGAGGACAGAATTTGCTCCAGCAAACATGAGCTGGAACAGTTCAGTCACTTGGGACTTCAAAACATCAGTGCAAGTGTAATTTCTGTGACTTGATTATTCTATATCCCTTCACAGTGTACAAGAAGAACAATTCTTTTCCTCTTTTCAGGGGTCTTTTTGTGTATAAGGGCTGTTAAAATATTTTCCAGCTGTTTTCTTTTCTAGAAATGTCTAGAAGTTTCTAGAAATGGATTAGTTGGCTATGTCTTTTCTGAAGAGTTTTTCCCAAACCAAGGGCCTGTGTTCCACCTGCAGCCTTGTCAGGGCTAGCTAGACTGGTGAGGAAATTTCAGCATCTCCTCCTGGTGGAAGGAACTGATTATCTACAAACCTGCCTTGGCTTTTCTTAATTAGATGTTTCCTGCATGTTACAAACACTGTTCTGTTGTTTTTTTTTCAGAAAATGCAATCAGATTGGTTAGAGACAGTTCTGATGCACCTCCCTTCCTTCTTTTCTGAAAACAGTCACCCTGATTGCTCTTCTCCAGTGCCCTGGAACCTCATCTGTCCTCATCTCCTTCTCAGGAAGGATCACTAACATCTTATCCTGCTTACAGCAGCTACTTAAGCATTTTAAATAAACTTCCTTTTTTTAAGTGACTACTGAAGGAAAAAAGGTCTCAAACCTCTCACCCATTATTATTTCTCTTTTCCCCTCACATGTTGGACTAACTTATCTTTCATATCTTTGGAGAATGTCCTCATGTTATTTTTCATTCCATTTCCTTGTTGTATCTTATTCTGATCTTCATTTTTGTCCCAATGATTATTGTAGTCATAGGAATTCACCATGCCTAAACCCATTTGGTTCAGGACTTCTGTCACACAGGACAGTAGCTTACTGACAGATAACAGTAAGCAAATACCTTTTAACCAAAATACCACAGATTTTTTTGCAATGATATCTCTTCACTTTTATAAATAGACATAATTGTGCTAGAGAGGCACAATTCGACCACTGAAAGCACATTTTATTCTATTTGAATATCTGAAACCTAAGTGTATGATTAACCAGCTGCTCTAGCAAAGGTTGGATAAACCCAAACTTAAATATTTTCTCAGTATTTTCTGAATGTTTCCCACACTAGCCAGGAAACAGTATTTTGACAGTGCTGAAGTGTTTCCACAATACTGTTTTTCTCTGTTATTTTGTATTTCTACTGTTTAATAAGTTTTTATTTAAACAGAATTGAGAGTTTTGACAGTAGTTTTTTGCAACATTTCTCTAAGCATGATTCAAAGCACAAACTGAGCCTGTTCCAAAGTGAAGGAAGATGTAAAAGCCCAGATGCCTGACTGCCTTTGTGAGCTGAGGGCAAAGCCTGAGCCACCTGGTATTTACCAGTTTTATTGCTGCACCCTTTCCATCCTTAAAATCCTCTTCAGTCATTAACTGATCTCTCACAGTTCAGCAATGCAGGTAAAGTTCTTTATGATACAGTGAGTTGAAGAGGCACAGAGGGAGTTGCCATCAGTGCCCCCATTCAGAACATGATTTAATTAATCTTTACCTGATGGTAAAAGTGTCTGCATCTTCCCTTTTAGTCAATGAGTCATCCATCTCTTTCACATCTATATTGCACATCTTTGTCCTCTCGCTTTTTACAAAGAAACTCTACTTTTTTTTTTCCATCTGCTTGGTCTCTATTTTCCCTGTGAAAGCTGTGGTGCAGAGAAAAAGATCCTGTGTCTTGTTCTGGGATAATCTGTGCATTTCTTGGCAGACAATCAGGTAAAAAACAGAGCAGAGAGCTTTGGCACAAGACAGAGTCTGAGCCTTTGGTTGTTTGGAAAATTTTTTATTGTTTCTCGAAGATTTTTTTCCACATCTCTTCTTGGGAATGTTTCACTTAGGCTGCCCTTTAGTCCAGGGAGAGAATAGGAACCCATTATATGAAAGCCTGAGGTTTGATGTTACAGCTATTCACAGGGAAGTGGGACTTTCCTTTTATTGTTCACAACAAACATTTTCCTTCATGAGAAGCATAATAGAAAGGCAGGTCTGAAGTTAGGGGAATAAAGTGTTTTGCCCAACTTTAATCAGATATGAATTGCTTGTGAAGTTTTACAAGAAATATATTGTTTGAGCCAAATAACCTGCTGATACTTCCTTTCCTTTTTGGATACAGCATTAAAAAATAAATATGAAAACATGAAGTGCAAATATTCTAATGTTTCACCAAAAAAAAATCCAACAAAACAAAACAAACCTACAAAAAAAAAAAAAACCTGAAAAACACTAAAACCAACAAAAAACCTGTTAAAAAATAACTAATGACTTGTGGTGCTGGGTCTCCTCATATGGTCTGTCTCTGCTCAGGGGTGAACTGCTCTGTTCCTGGGTCTGTGGCACCTCTGCGTGGGCTGAGCCAAGAAAAGTGATTCCTCATCTCTGCTTGCAGGACTCACTGCTAACCCAGAGTCATTTCCCACCTGCTTGGCAGCTCTGCCATGAAGCACCTTAGAGATGTTCCTGCCAACCCTTTAACTGCCAGTTTTCCACCATCTGCCAGAAATAAATCCCTGTGCTTTTCAGAATCAAACATGACCCAGAACATAAAAATTTTAGCACTTTCCAAGCCTGGAGTTCTGTTAATCACAGGCAAAGCTTGATCCATCCCCACCATGCAGCCCCTCAAATCCACCCCAGAGAAGAATGAGTTTCCTCACGCTGACACTGAGAACCTCCTGAGCCAGGGAAATGCACTGAAGTTGTACATGTTCTGTATTAATTCAGGGAGGGGCCATGAATGGACAGGTTTCTTTCAGAATAAAGTGAACTGTCAATAAGCAAAGGAAAGTTGCTAGAGGGGAAGGGTAAAGCTAACCTATTTCAGGCAGATACAGAAAGGGGAAGTTTGGAGGTGTGAAGAGCCATGCTAGACCTGGAAAGCCACTCTCTGCACTGGAGAAAAGTTCATGGGGAATGACACAACTAATGCATGACATGCTGAAGAAAGCAGAACTAATAAAAGATGAATTGACTGCGTGTGACCACAGGGAAAAAAATGAGTCAGTGTTCACATTAAAGCAGCACTTTGGCCCCCTGTGTGGCAGGAGGAGCTGTTGGCAGGTGTGTATTTGGGCTCATTTCAGCAGCATGCTTGACATCATGAGTTTATTGTGTAATGTAAAAGGGGAGAAAATTATTTCAGGAAAATAATTTTTAAAACAATTATAAAAACCCTTGTCCTAGTTTTTCCTCAGTGACCAAAGTGAAATTTCACAAGACTCATTCTTCAATTGAAATTTTTTACCAAATATCTCTGTCATATTTTGCAAAAAGTCTGCATAGGTTGTTCTTCAGCCATATATTGGATAGTCCTGTCATCCAGAATAACACACTGGTAAAATTCCTGATTTAGTGATTAGATTATATAAAAAATAAGCACCTATTATCCATACCAGCTACATCTGCCAGTGGTGCAGAAGGACTTGGGCTACACTGGCAGCTGATGATAAAGTTTGCATCATACACAGAAATTCACTTTTACAAGTTTATGGAATTTTGAAATCTTCTTTCTAAAATGTATGTTCTAGTATAATAGAGTCAAGTAAAACTGGAAGGCAATGAACCTCAAAAGAGCCTTAAAAACATTATTCTTTTTTAATTTTAAAATACTTTTCCGATTCATAATGATTTAATAAAGTCATACCAAGGATTAAATTGCACTAATTACATAATTTTTTAAAATTAAACCTGTTTTAACTATATTCTAACGAATATAATTAATGCTGGCATGTGCAACCCTTTAATTAGTCATGGAATTTTTACAGGACCTGATGTTTTTAATGGGAAATTTCTTGTAGGAATAGTAAAGTTACTGTAATGTAGGAAAGATCTTGTGTTAAGGAAGTGCATGAATAATTTGCCTTCCAGCATTGCTCTCTAGAGGGATGTGTTTCTGTGCATCCTTTTCTATCTGCAAATATTGGGAAAGCTCTCCAAGCAAACCTAGAGGCACAGAGTTACCTTGTGCTAATTTCTTCCCATGTGACCACAACCCCACTTAAGAGGGCACTTGGCCATTTCTGCACATCCATCAGGCCCATCAGAGGGTTGGTCCACAAAGCTCAGTCTGCTCATTGTCTGCAGCAACGTCACATTACTTCAAAAAAAGCATCAAAAACCAGGTCAAACTTAAGATGTTGCAAGAACTCTTCCTGAGGGAAGGAGCATTTGGCAAAAAACCCTCCATATTTTCCCTTGGTGTCTTGGTCATGGCACTCATTCAAAAAGGATTTCAGATGGAGAAAAATTACTTGCCTGAAAATGCCTGAAAAAAGTCTTGTGAGTCTTGTGAAAGATCAAAGGAGTTGTATTTCCTACACCAGGGTTCACTGTAGCTCTTGAGCAGGGAGGAGAGGTCGTCACAAGAAGCCTTCACCTTTTTCATCCTCCCTCAGCCTGTCAGTACAGTGAACCAAGCAGGAGTGCAGCCCACAGGTGATTTCTGCACACTGCCTGCCCCACAGCCAGTGCTGAGCCCTTTTGGTTAGCTGAGCTCTGTGACCTGCCCACCAATACTCAGAGATAAGGAGAGACCATCTTCAGCACCCCATGGTGCTCCTGCTGCAGCCACAGGCAGCAGGTGCATCCCTCAGCCCCTGGCTTAAAGCATGGCCTTAAAGCTCTTTTGCACCCTAAATAATTCTGATTCCACACACATGATAGCACCATATGTTATCAAAACCCACCTGCCTCAAACTGGCACTGCAAACCTGAGTTATCCCACCAAGCAGAGCTGCCCACTTTGGTTAAAGTCCACATGCACAGCTCTGGGTAGGCTGTTGCCAGCTGATCTGTGTGGGGCAGTGGGTCAGGCCAAACAAAATCTGATACTGTTGATGGTTGCCTTGAAGTGCTAAGGTCTAATCAGGGCAAACTGAGTGAAATTCACCAGGAAAACTGAGGGCTTCCTGTCCAGATGGATCTAAGATGAAAGCTGAGCAGGATTGGCTGCAAACAAATATGTGGGAGGTTGTTTGAAGACATGTCCTGTCCTGTTCCCAGACTGACCAGTGCTACCTTCTTGTGATCTTGGTGCTCTACACTGTGTTCTGTCAGGGACAGAGGAGAGTCAGGGGGCTGCAAATGTCACAGCAGCCTGTGGTGACCCAGCCTACAATGCTCCCTGGGAGTCTGAGATGTTTTCCTGAGATGTTTTCCTGGGAGTGCAAGGAGATCTCAGCAGGGCTGGAGGGAAGCAGGTGGCCCTGCCAAGTGTTTGTCATCTGATGTCTTTGACATGCAGCTGTTCTGGGAAAGAGGTCAAGTAAAAACTGAAAACAAGTCTGTACTCACAATTCAGACCAAGCTGGTGCAAAGTGGATTAAGATGACTGGCCCAGCTCGGAGCAGGGAAGTGCTGGAGCCACCATTCCTGGAGGTATTTAAAGAATGTGTGGATATGGCACTCAGGGACATGACTCAGTAATGGGCTTAGTGTGTCAGGTCAATGTTGGATTAGATCTTGAGGGTCCTTCCAACATAAATGATTCCATAATCTGTCTGATTTATTCCAATATTTTTGTGATCCTAAATTGTTACCAGCTCCATCTTCTCCTAAGCCATGCAGACCCTCCCAGAAGGGAATGCAGGACTGTTCTCATCCTCCAGCAAAGGGCACCTGCCCACCTGCAGCATCGTGTCCCTTTGGGTGTCTCACAGTGGCAGCAGGCTGACAACAGCACTGCCACACTGGGCCTGTTGTTAGGTGGCACTGAAGAATGTCTCTGACTTGCAAATGTTCCTTAATGTAACACCAAATATGACAATAAAACCTTAGAGGGAATGTGGTGCCAAAGAGAGATGTGTCACATCAGTCAGGCAAATAAAGCACTCCAGTGACAGCTGCCCTAATGAAAATACTCCAGAAATACCACATTTCAGTCCAGACTTGCTATGTGGCCATAAAAAATCCTTAAAATCAAACAAATAGAAACTTATAAGTAAGTAACAAATACATACAGGGCATTTTGCACTCTTTGGTCTTGAAATGCAATGATGACACACAGTGAAAGTGCATTTCAATGTGATGGGCAAAGTTAAGGCTCTTTTTTGGAGCATGTAACATGCTATTTCATACATGGTTGGCTTTTTTGGAGAGAAGGAACATGTTTATTATTTATGCAATATATAGCACCTGCCCATTCCTATCAGTATTCTGTGCAGACACAGAACTGAAATATTTGTTCAATGCAAATCAGTCCCTGTCCACAGAAGTGTAAATATGCCAGCATGAAAGCCAGGCTCAGGGAAAAGAGGCCAGACATGTGCTCTGAGCCATGGGGAAAGCTTTCATGTCAGGAGTACCATGATCCACTTTCACCTTTTCTGCAGATTCTAATAAGCCAGCAGCACTTCTTCCACCCTGCACCACTCTGGGCAAGCCAAAAGGTTTTCTTCTTCCACCTTCCTTTTTAAAAGCTTTCTTCTTCCCCTCTGTTTTTCCTAGGGGAATGGGTATCATGACTTTTTGAGCCTAATTACTATTTTTTCATCTTTATTTCTGATTTCATTTCACCTCTGCCAAAGTATCACAAACTGAATCTCCAGGGGTCCTCCAGACTTATTCCAAAAGCATCCCAGTTCCTGGTGAGAAAGAGCCTCTTAGATGCAGATTGATGCACCAACAGCTGGAACCATCAGTGTGAGCCAGGTGGGAGCAGAGGGGAGATGAGCCACCCATGGGTGCCCATCTGGGACAAGATGAGCACCAATTGCAGCAGTCATGAGAGTGACAGTCACCCTGAGGTCAGGCTGGATGGGACTTGGAGCATCCTGATTTAGTGAAAAATTTCATCGCACGGAGGTTGGAATGAAATGATTTCTAAAGTTTCCTCCCAACCCAAACCATTCTATGACCCTCTCAAACTCCATCCTAATGTCCACATTTTGCCACAAAAGCAGCTCTTTCTGCTGTAAGCTCTGCTTTCTGTGAAGCACCCACTCTGCAAACACAAGAATCACAGCATCTGTTTATAGCTTTAAAGAAAAGGTGCATTTCTACCCCAAAGGCACGGAGCACTTTGCAAAGGGGAATCATGCTCCTTCTGAAGCCTGCTGTTTGCACACAAATAACGGAGTGGGTATTGTGGAATAAACACACAGTCTGTTCTGCAGGCCCAGGTCAGGCAGAAGAGGTTTGTTTCTGCTGCTGTCGGAGAGAAGGCAGCGATCTGTGCGATCTGATGCAAAATAAAAGTGCTGGGGCTTGTGTACATCTACAGCAGATTAAAAACTGCCCCGAGAAAAGGCACGGAGAGAAACCTCGCTAGAGCAGATGCGCCCGCGCCTCCCTGGCAACCGAGGGGCTGCAGCCCGGGGCCCGGGACGGCTCTGTGCGGTCTGTCCCTCCTGCCTCAGATGCTGCCGTGCCCTCCAGCAGCTCGCAGTGGCCACGCCGCGTGGTTTTCACAGCGCTGCGGGTCCAAAAACAGCTCCCGCTCGAGGAGGGACGGCTCTGCCTCCTCGCTTCCGAGGGCACTTCAAAACAGGTTTCATTTCTTCCTTCTTCGTCCTGCACGACAGATCCATAGATAAAGATGGGGAAATACTGGAACATTTCTTATAGAGAAAAGCAGGTATCCGGCTGGCGGGGCAAAACAACTCCCGTGCTGAGCGTGTGCGGGAGCCGGACCACACCCTCTGTACTGCCCGGGGGCTGTGTGGCAAAAAACCTCTCAACCTCACGGACGGAGTTGGAAAGGAGCTACCTGGGCGTGATCCCTCGCTCCTTGTGCTGCTGCCGCCTGTCAGCAGAGGGCTCCGCGGGCCGCCGGGACGCGCTCGGAGCTGCTGCCGCTCCGCCTTCTGCCTCGGGCGCTCTGGGGCGCCCCAAAGCCTGCACAAACCCGCGGGAGCTCTCCCCTGCCCTGGGAAGGGCATCCTTCGCAGCCACCCCTTGTTGTTTTTAAGCGATGCCCGCCCCAGCCCGCTGGCTCCGGCGGGCCAGCCCGGGGTGGGCACACAGCCCTCCCGCCGTGCCCGTCTCGGCTGCGCTGGGGGCCCAGCGGCCCCGGCAGCCCTGCCCTCCTGCCTGCGGCATCCCGGGCTCCCCCGCCGCATTTCCACAGCGGCATCGCATCCTGAGGGCGCTGCAGACACCGCAGCGCGCCCTGGTGCCCCTCGGGCCCGGAGCAGGGCACTCGAGCAGCTGCCATCCGCCACCCTGCACAGAATACAGCTCAGCACGGGGCTTGTGGCGGCTCTTCCCGTGCCTGATGCTGGCAGCCTCGAGAGGGCCAATCTGCTGGGCTTTTTTCCTAGCTGGCAACTCAATTTACTTTTGTCTGCTGTGATCCTGCGGAGTCAAAAATTGCGCTTCATAGAGAACACATTTAGGTTGGGGATGCGATCCAGAAGCACTTCTATGGAACAGCACAGCCTTGGAACAGTCAGGGGAAAGGTGCATCCTTTCCAGCTACAGCAGATTGCTATGGAGGTAGCAGGAAGATTTTGTCATGGGTGGCAAATGCCTGGGGAGTTTAAATCGTAAAACCAGATTTTTACCTACACAGTAGCATCCAGACTGGCAAAAGGGGCTGCAGCTTTACCTGTTACCTAAAAAAAGTGAGCTTGTTCTCTTAAATTAGAATTATAGAATCATCTAGGTTGGAAAAAAAACCCTTAAGGTCATCAGCCAAGCCCAGCACTGCCAAGCCCAGCACCTAAACCATGTCCCCAAGTGCCACAACTACACATCTTTAAATACCTCCAGGGGCAGTGATCCCATCCAGCCCCACAGACTCCTGTTTGTCTCAGTGGAGTAGCAGGTCACTGACCATTTCCCCTTGGATTTGGGAGGCTTCATTCTGCTCCTCATCTCTGTTTCCCAGCTCAGGGGCCTGGCTATCTGGAGAACAACTGGTCTTAAAAGACCTTAAGATTGAAGTAAAGAAGGCATCAAGTATCTGAGCCTTTGTCACTACGTGTCCTCTGCATCCAATAAAGGACTGACGTTCTCCTTAGCCCTCCTTTTGTTGTGAATATATTTATAGAAACATTTTGTATTGTCTGTTACAGCAGTAGACAGATTAATTTCTAGCTGGTCTTTGGCCCTTGTAATTTTCTCCCTACATAGCCTCACAATATCCTTGTAGTCCTCCTGAGTTGCCTGTACCTTCTTCCAAAGCTGGTAAACTCTTTTCTCCTCTAAGTTACAGACAAAGGTATTTTTTCAGCCAGGCCAGTCTTCTCCACCAGCTCATCTTCCATCACATGGGGACAGCACGCTCCTGCACTTTCAGGATTTCCTCCCTGAGGAAGGACCAGCCTTCCTGGACCCCTTTGCCCTTCAGGAATCTGGTTCTACACTGTAACAGTGTTTTTTGTTCTCTCCCTCACCACACAGGGTATGTTTAAAAAAGCTCTCTGAAGTTGCTCAGGTAGGAGATGGCACCATTTTGGCACTGAAGAGGCACAGAAAAATTTTCCTCAGGGGACTGAAGCTGACATGAAGGAGGTTGCCTGTGAATGGGGGGCTTGGTTATGTCATCAGGTCTGGGCTGAAAAGACCCCCCTTAATCCACACTGAGCCCCTTCAAAGCCCTTCCATCCCCAAGGGACACACATTGCTCTGCCTGTGCAGAGCATTTCTCAGCTGGAACCTCACCTTAAACTGGTACTACAACCCTGTTATCAATGTTTTGTTGCTTCTTTTTAAACCCCACTGCCTTTCCTCCCACTACCTCCACTTCTCTATTTATTTCCTCTATGTCTGAGTGTTTTCATTTACTGAGATAAAAGCCATGGAGAAGTGAAAGTGAGAAACTTTCCCACTTGAATCTCCACAAAGGCAAATCCTTGACCCTGAGCTGCCAGAGGAGATATTGCATGGTGGCAGCGTGCCTGGTCCCAAAAAGGGACACAAAGGCCCCATCTGTGTGAATGCAATGTACAGGCACTGGTGCCCAGTTGTCTGCACTCTCATCCTGGTGGGACAGCCCTAGACACAAATTTGGCCACAGCTCTGCCCAAGCAATTCCTGGGGTGGATTCAGGACTTAACCCAACACAGGGGCCATCCCCAGCAGCAAACTGGATGCACACATTCCATTAAAAGGTAAAAGTGTAACAGTACAGATGCAGCCTTATCACCACCATTCAGCCTCAAGGTCAGGGAAAAGGCAAAGAAGAGTTTTGTAAGACAAAACTGAAAGTGATGATGTTTCAAAATGGAAATAAAAATGTTCTCTCTCAGCAATGCTGAGCTTTGGCTCCCTTGACAAATTCCAGACAAATCAAGGCAAGAGTGTGCTCATTTGGACAGACAGTGGCTGAAAGCCATTCCTTCAGGGAAGCTGGCACAGCCTGCCCAGCACACAGAACAAACCATGCTCTGCCTATTCCCACCTGCCCAACAGAGCCCTGTGTTCAGCAGGGTCAGCTGCTCTGGGGGATGTCCCAGGGGCACTGCAGGGCACCATTTGGAAGGGAAATGTAAAGAGCTGCAGCTCACATGCACTACAAAAATAGCTACATCCATCCACAGAGTCACTGCCCTGCTTTTCAACCCAGTGCCACGTCCTCCCTGGAGCTACAACTCCCAGACAGATCTGACTGTGCAGAACCTGTGTCAGCACCATGGCTGGGCAGGGCTGTGGTTCAGGCATCTCAGTGCAGACCACTTCATGGACCACTTAGGTGGCAATGTGGAGCTGTGAGCTACAGCAGGAAAGGCACCAGGTGCCTTCCCTGCTGTGCCCCTGCTCTGCTTTGGCAGAAGGCCTGGTCACAGTGGGGTGGCACAGGAGCAGTGCCAGGTACCAGGTACGGCTGGCCTGGACAGCTGGTGTGTCACAAGAGCCCAGATTCCAGGATGCATCCCAGGAATTCCATCCCCTGAATGCAGCTGTCATTTGGGTAAGCCACCCATGGCAGCCATCACCAGGGGGTTTCAGGGACTGCTCACATTTCTGCTCTTACCACAAAATTTGCAAAAGGCCCCAAGATATCTGGAGCAGCTCTGTAGTTCCAAAAGGGGTGCCCAAGCCATGAGCAATCTGTGCTGCTGGGGTTGCCTGGGCTGTTGTTGCCTGAGACCCTCAGCCTTTCCATGCCTCCCTTCTTTACCACTGAGCACAGGGCAAGGGACATTCTCCTGCCATTTGATCAGGCTGTGTAGGAGGAATAAGGGCTCAGCAGCCCCATCACTGAAACCAGGACAGCCCTGCATAGTGTGAGGGCAGGGCTCCAGTGGCCAGGAGCCCCAGAAATGAACAGCAGTGCCTCCCTCCCCTTCCATCTCCATGTGCCCTCCAGCCACTCCATTCCTCTTTTCCTGGTGCCCATCTCTTTCCCCCTGAGCTGAGCTGCAAAGCACTGCTCTGCCTGTGCCTTGGCAGGCTCCAAACTGACCCCGTGGTCAGACCCTGTGCTGGGGCCCTTCTCCCCAGGCTCAGTCTTGCTGAAAATCCAAGCAATCAGGGGCTGGTCTCCGTGCTGGGTTTTATCATTACTCATCCAGCATGGGCAGGATAGGACAGGGTAAAGGTTGCACAAGGAGGATGCTTGATGCCTTGTAAAGGGCCAGCCTGAAGAGCACTACAATCTTTGGAGCATCTATTGCCCAAGGATGCCTTCGTGACTCACAGCAATGAAAGGGAGCCTTGCTCTCTGTACTGGGCCCCGGGCTGGCATACAAAGGCATCCCAAAAGCATCCTGGGCTGGGCTGGCTGCTAAATGGCAAAGTTCTCAGGCATTTATGAGAGAAAGGTGTGTTTGATGACTAGGCTTTAACGTGTTAATGCCTGCTGTGCCCTGCTGTGCAATGCATTCACTATTTTAGAATTAGCCCCCAAGATCTGTTCCAAATCAGCCCTAAAGGACAATAGCCTGTGTCTAAAAACCTTCATGTGTCAATTTGTTTCCAGACCCTCACTGTGTTATCACTCAAGGACTGAAATCTGTAATCAAAAGCTCTGCTGAGCCTCCACTTCCCTTAAAACATTTCCCTCCTTGAATATCCTCATCACATCATCAGCAGGGAATGCATCAGCTCCTTCATTGCTGGGCAGTACCAGCACAGCTGTGCATGGCTGTGGGTTTAAGTTCTGATAGGGAGAGGCTGATATGGAGCTGCTTTTCTCAGCAGTAAAACCCCTGTCCCTGCTTAACCAGTCACATTTACTGCTGGCAGTACCCCCAGGCTCAAATTAGCACTGAGATACCCTGGGCTTGTGCACAGCGAGGGCCCAGGGGGTGCAGGAGCAGAAGCAGAGGCAGCAGATTTGGGGAGCTCACAGCAGCTCCTGTTGTGTTGGATGATTGGAACTGACATGTCTCAGACCCTCAGCAAGGAGGGCAGAGAGGTGGGGGTATTTCTGTGGTGCAGGCTGGCTGCCTGTGAGAGCAGGAATGAAAGGGGAAAACCACACTGGAGAGAAATGTTTGTTCATCCATTCAAGTCTCATTGTTGGCTGCACCTGTGTGCTCTGCTGGCATCAAGGTACCTTCAGGTGGGCCTGGATAAATGCACTGAAGGGATGAAACTGGTTATTCCCTTTCCTCCTAGTCCTCCTTCCCCTCCCAATGGCCTCTGCCACTGGCCTTCTTCAAAACCTCCTGAGGATCTCTACAATAAAATAACAAACCCAGCAATCAGTAAAAAGTCTCCATGTACCTTTTGTACTGAATAGAGGCATCTGGCACAGTGTCTCCTGGGACCCCTGGGAATTCTGTTATTTTGATCCAAAAGCTGCCAGGTATCTTGGAAGCCAGACTTGCCTTCAAAAAAATTCTGTGTTTCCAAAACAAAACCTCAGGATTTTAGGTTTTTTTATGTTGTTTGAGGTTCCCTTCTAATCCCACGTGAAAATAACTCTGCAAATCCCAGCATCATTTCAAGGAAATGGGGCTTCCCAGTCAGCTCTGGCACTGCCAACTCTCTCTTACCTCCTCTCTGTTGTGCCTCCAGCTGAGACTTGGAGGCAACATTGAGCTGATTTTAGGGAACACTGTCAGTTTCCCAAAAGAGCAAGAAACAAGGCTGTAGGAGAGGACAATAAGGTCTTAAACTAAGTCAAAGTCCAGGACTTTCCATATCCTTCTATCCCATCATTTCCAGTGCCTTCCTCCCCTTCCTCTGTTGAAGATGGGCTCTGCTTGAGGTCTTCCCATGGAGGGGTTGCTGTAGGGCAGCCAGAGCCTCACAAGGTAAAGGAGGACCTACACAACCTGAAATGGTGCAGATAGCTCCAGGCAAGGTAAAATTCTCTGTTTCCTTAACTGGAAACTGGAGAGAGAGCTGCTAATTCCAGCACTGATCAACTCTGCCATTAGTCTGAGGGAAAAAATAAATATAATTGCTGTTAAGAGCTGGATTGCAGAAAGACTGGTGGGATAATCAGTAAGTGCAGTGACAGAGCCCTTGTACCACGGCCTGTCTCTCTTCCAACAGCGTGGGATGAATATTGCTCCATGCAGTGGGATATATGGGAGAACAAGAAACACAGGCAGTGCCTATAGAATTGGGACTCAGTGTGTCTAGAAGAGGATTTGAGGGATTTAGGGGGATCATCTGTACCAGCTCTCAGTGTGATGTCGCAGCAAAAAGGACTGAGACTGAAGAACAGATGGGAAATCTGTGCCTTAGTCAAACACAAGCTGTTGGACTCAACAGGAGAAGCTGGTTACATCTTATAATTCTGTGTCAAACAAGAAAGCAAATGAGATGTTCCAATGGAGTGTAAGTTTTTGATTTGCCAAGGGTCACACATGATATTTATCATAAAAAAGAAATTTGAAGACGTCTGTGAAGCCCTGTGGCCAACATCCATCTTGTGAATCTTTCTCTCTCTTGAATGAGAAACATCAAACAGTTTTCATTGCTTTTCTCTTCTTCCCTCCCTTAGATTGGAGTGGGCTGGCTGGGAAAGCTGTGGTTGCAAAAGGCTGCACCCAGCACTGGTATTGAGAAAGCTGCTTTTGAGCAGAAATTCTGATTACAGCACAACCTTGTCCTGCTGCACTTTGTGCTCAGTCCTGCCTGGACCCCACAGCACGAACTGTCTGCAGATCCCACTGCCAGGGGCACCCACTGCCATGTGAAACATCAGCTCCAAAGGTTCTCCTGGTCCCTGCTGGAATTGTCCTTGTTCTCATATAATTTGCTCTGCCTCACTGCCCTACAGCAACAGTGGGTCACAGTGAAATGGGCTCAGGGCTCGGATTTGGTTTGGAAAATTGTCAGAAGGGGGAATGCTCCTGGCGTGCTGGCAGCACTTGTTAACTCAGTGTCAGAGCTGCTACTCCAGGGACGTGGGAAGTGACATGTGGCTCATCTGGGAAGCTTGGCAGCACTTTCCCTGCAAGCAGCTCAGCTGTGCTCCTCAGGGAGGGAGGAGGAAGTGTCCTCATTTCCCCGGGAGCACGAGGCACAGTGTACTTTGAGCATGTGAGCATGAGAGCCCTACCTTCACCTGGGGATGGGACCAAGGCACATTTCCTTCCCTCTGACAGAGCCACATCACAAGGGAGATATTGCAGTAATACACAAGAGATCAAAGATGTTTTTTTGCTAGAGGGCTGGGAAGAGAAGGGTTATAAGGTCCTTTCCCATCCAAGCCTTTGGGAACTCTGCTGGCTTTGCAGAGAGTCTCTGTGTTCCTGCTGGCCAAGAACTGAGCTGCCTGGGAGGCACAGGAGCTGCTCAGGGAGCAGTGCCAAGGACAGGGAGGCTAGCAGGTTCCTTGCAGAGTGAGATGGACCCTGGAGAGCAGCAGGGAAAGCACGGGAATCTGCACATTCACCTTCTCAGTCATGCTGTGTTTGTGTTCTCAGCTCCTCCCTTCCAAGCCTTCTCACCCCCAGCTGTTCAGCACAAAGCCTGAGCCACTGTCACCACAGGAGCAAGGAAAGCCCAGAGAGCTGTGGCTCATCTCCCTGTGCTGAGGTCTCCACACTGACCTGCTCAGAAACCAAGGAAATTGCAGCCTCCTGTTTTGGATCAAGGATGACATTCAGTCCTAGGAGAAGAGGGAGGAGGAGTGAGTCTGGTTTCCCAGGGCTGTTCCTTGTGAGAAACCTGCTGAATGCTCAGTAGGTTTGTTACAGACCCTGTATGAGCAGATCTGCTCGATGACCAGGAGAGGCAGAGGCCTGTGTTCCCATTTCAAGGTGTCCAGTGCAGCTGGGTGACTGTCATTGCTCAGTGTGGCCTTGCAGGTGCAAACTGGGCAGTGGGAGGTGTGAACTGGGCAGTGGGAGGTGCGAACTGGGCAGTGGGAGGTGTGAACTGGGCAGTGGGAGGTGCGAACTGGGCAGTGGGAGGTGCGAACTGGGCAGTGGGAGGTGTGAACTGGGCAGTGGGAGGTGCGAACTGGGCAGTGGGAGGTGTGAACTGGGCAGTGGGAGGTGTGAACTGGGCAGTGGTGGGGAGGGAAGTGTGAGAAGTTTGCTGGACCTCCCATTTCTCAGGGGAAGGGAGGTGATTTGAGCCCAGCAAGTCTGAGGACTGGGATGAGGGGGTGATGGAAGGACAGTGGTACCAGGACATCTCCTGCTTGCTGCTCCTCAGGAGAGTGCTGAGTATTCCACTGCTCCATGTACCAGGACAGGGTGGGCAAACCATTTGGGTCAGTGGTCTCTGAAGGACACTGTGCCACAGGCAGGGCTGCAGCCATGCCCTCTGCCTGGGCACTGGGAATTCTGTGGCCCTGTCTGTGCCAGCTCCCAGCTCCCTGAGCATTCTGTCCTCTGATATTGTCTTTCTCCCCCTCTACCACACACATTTTTGGCATTACTGATGCTCATTCATTTTTAACGCTGAATACGCTTTTCCTGCCCAAAGCCTTCCCTAAACATCAGCTAATGAAGCCTCTGTGCTCCCCTCAGAGTCTGGCATCAGGAGTGATGATCCCTGTGCCAGGGATTTGTCCAAGAGCACGAAGCAGGTCAGCTCCAGAGCTGGTCTTGAGCCTGGAACTGGAGAGCCCCAGGGCTGTGCTCAGGCCAGACAGGTGCCTGTGGAGCATCCCAGCCCTTCCCCTGGGAAGGACACACAGGTGGAGGGTGGGGCCTTCACCCAGGGTTAGGGGACAAGGGGCTGGTGGTCTGTGTGGGCTAAGCTGCACACCCAAACTGCCACAGCAGGTGCAAAGCCATGTAGGGTACACGTTGAAGCAGGGGAAATTTAGATATAAGAAAGAAATTTGGTACTGTGAGGGTGGTGGGACACTGGAACAGGTTGCCAGGGAGGTTGTGGATGCACCAACCCTGGCAGTGTTCAAATCCAGACTGGATAAGGCTCTGGGCAACCTGGTCTGCTGGGAGGTGCCCCTGTATGTGACAGGGTGGGGACTAGAGGGTCTGTGAGGTCCTTTCCAACCCCAAACACTCTGGGATTCTGTGAGATACAGTACAGGGGATAAGAAGAGTGTCCTGCCTGTCTGTACCAAACTTGTCAGCTACACCTGCAGAAATGTTTTGTTCCCAGCAGAGACCATCCATCACCCAAATTCAGGCTCTGAGCAGCAGTTCCTTGGTAAAGGATGGGTGTTATTAGTGCCAAAGCTCCTGAGTCTGCAGGGCAAAATAATTCAGCAGCCTGTTCTTGTTACCTTGGTGTGCTGGCCCAGGGAGCTTCCCAGGACCAGGAGCTATCTGCATCCCAGCACTAACTGCCTTCATCATCACCCTCATCATTATTATTCTAAAATTATTATTATTTCTGTGATGGTCTCCCCTGTGCCTGCCTGCACAGAGAAAGGGCAGGGCACTAAACCATTGCAGGAAGAGCACACAGTGCAAGCACAGCTGGAGGAGGTGGGAGAGCACTTCTGTGCAAAAATGATTCCTATTTTCCAGACAGCAGCTTTGCTTCCCAGTGGCAGCTGGGTCACATAAGACAAAACCAAGGAGCAGGAGCTGCTTTGATCTGCTGCATGGAGCTGGAGCATCTCAGCACTGCAACCCAGAGGTTCCAGGGATGGCTTGGCACAGAGGGATGCCTGTGCCTGCAGGCTGCTCTGCAGGTTTCCAGCCAAGCCCAGTGAAGGATACCTCACTCTTCATGTCAAGTTGTTCTTAATGTGTTTTCTTTCCTAGGTGGCATTTCACAAAATACATAAATGTCACCGGTGTGTTAAATGAAAGACAGATGAAATACAGTGAAAGGCCCATAAAAATGAAATGTGTGTATGCCTCAGCCTCCCTCTTTTCCACTCACATTTTTCTTTCTTTTCATCTGGAGTGGAGCAGCTACAGCAGGAGCAAAACCAGCAGGAAGGAGCTGGGCAGACAGCAGGTGAGGAACAGGGTTGGTCAAGTCATTTCCCTAAGCCCAGAATGTCCATGGGTTAGAGTGGCAAAACGTGTCAGTGCCAGCCTGACTCTGTTAGAAGGTGTGTTTAATCAGAGCAGCAGACCCAAGCTGTGCCCCCCTCCAGGGCAGGGGGTGCAGGGCCTGGCCATTCCTGCAGCTCCTCACCCCAGCCCCACACACCTCCTGCTCTCCCCAGAGCTCCCAAGGGACTGCATCCCCCAGCTCCATGGGTAACAAGGGGTAGCAGGGGTGCTGCACGTGTTTGTCAGGGTTATCCAGGAGCAGGAATGCTGTAGCCATCACTCCCACTGCTCTCTCACTGGTCAGTAGGAGCAAACCTACACAGGGATGTGTGCTGGGGCTTGGGCTGCTTAAAATCCTTCTGAATGGGATGCTGCAGAGCAATGTCAGCTCTAATACTGGTGCTTTTAATTATCCCACAAGTCCTTCCAGTGCCTTCAGTCACACAATTTATCTGGAGTGTGAGTGAGAGGAAGTGTTCACAGGCACAGGTTGCCCAGAGAAGCTGTGGCTGCCCCACCCCTTGGCTGCCCCACCCCTGGAAGCCTTCAAGGCCAAGCTGGATGGGGCTCAGAGCAACCAGGTTTAGTGCAAGGTGTCCCTGCCCATGGCAATGAGTTGGAGCTGGATGTTCTTTAAGGTCTGTTCCAAGCCAAGCCATTCCACAATTATGCAAATAACACTCCTTGAGGCACTGCAGTGCCAGGAGAGGCTGTGATGGGGTCGTGCAGACCCCACTGGGTTGGCAGGGCCAGGGTTAGGTGGTGGGAGAGCTACAGGAGTGGCTTCTGTGAGAAGCTGCCAGAAGCTTTCCCCATGCCCAGCAGAGCCAACCCCTGCCAGCTCCAGGGCTGACCAGCTGCTGGCCAGTTAGACATGGTCAAACCAGGCTGGGCCAGTTAGAGATGGTGCTCATGTCTCTGGGTAACAGATTTAAGGAGAAAGGAATAAAAGTTATTGGGCCAGAGGAGGGCAGGGTGAGAATATGTGAGAGGAACAGCTCTGCAGACACCAAGGGCAGGGAACAAGGAGGGGCAGGAGCTGCTCCAGGCCCCAGAGCTGGGATTCCCCTGCAGCCCATGGTGAGGACCATGGTGAGGCAGCTGTGCCCCTGCAGCCCCTGGAGGTCCCTGAGGGAGCAGAGATCCACCTGCAGCCTTGGAGGAGCCCCCAGTGAAGCAGGTGGGTGCCTGGGAGGAGGCTGTGACCTGTGGGAAGCCTGTGCTGGAGCAGGGTCCTGGCAGGGACCCGTGGAGAGGGAAGACAATGCTGGAACAGGTTTCCTGGTAGGACTTTGACCCTGTGAGCCCCACTCTGGAGCAGCCTGTTCCTGAAGGACTGCACCCCGTGCAAGAGTGACCCCCATGGCAGCAGTGTGAGGAGAACTGCTGCCCATGGGATGGACTCATGCTGGAGAAGTTTCTGGAGAGCTGCTGCCCATGGGGTGGACTCATGCTGGAGAAGTTTNAGGGTTAGGTGGTGGGAGAGCTACAGGAGTGGCTTCTGTGAGAAGCTGCCAGAAGCTTTCCCCATGCCCAGCAGAGCCAACCCCTGCCAGCTCCAGGGCTGACCAGCTGCTGGCCAGTTAGACATGGTCAGACCAGGCTGGGCCAGTTAGAGATGGTGCTCATGTCTCTGGGTAACAGATTTAAGGAGAAAGGAATAAAAGTTATTGGGCCAGAGGAGGGCAGGGTGAGAATATGTGAGAGGAACAGCTCTGCAGACACCAAGGGCAGGGAACAAGGAGGGGCAGGAGCTGCTCCAGGCCCCAGAGCTGGGATTCCCCTGCAGCCCATGGTGAGGACCATGGTGAGGCAGCTGTGCCCCTGCAGCCCCTGGAGGTCCCTGAGGGAGCAGAGATCCACCTGCAGCCTTGGAGGAGCCCCCAGTGAAGCAGGTGGGTGCCTGGGAGGAGGCTGTGACCTGTGGGAAGCCTGTGCTGGAGCAGGGTCCTGGCAGGGACCCGTGGAGAGGGAAGACAATGCTGGAACAGGTTTCCTGGTAGGACTTTGACCCTGTGAGCCCCACTCTGGAGCAGCCTGTTCCTGAAGGACTGCACCCCGTGCAAGAGTGACCCCCATGGCAGCAGTGTGAGGAGAACTGCTGCCCATGGGATGGACTCATGCTGGAGAAGTTTCTGGAGAGCTGCTGCCCATGGGGTGGACTCATGCTGGAGAAGTTTCTGGAGAGCTGCTGCCCATGGGGTGGACTCATGCTGGAGAAGTTTCTGGAGAGCTGCTGCCCATGGGGTGGACTCATGCTGGAGAAGTTTCTGGAGAGCTGCTGCCCATGGGGTGGACTCATGCTGGAGAAGTTTCTGGAGAGCTGCTGCCCATGGGGTGGACTCATGCTGGAGAAGTTTCTGGAGAGCTGCTGCCCATGGGGTGGACTCATGCTGGAGAAGTTTCTGGAGAGCTGCTGCCCATGGGGTGGACTCATGCTGGAGAAGTTTCTGGAGAGCTGCTGCCCATGGGGTGGACTCATGCTGGAGAAGTTTCTGGAGAGCTGCTGCCCATGGGGTGGACTCATGCTGGAGAAGTTTCTGGAGAGCTGCTGCCCATGGGGTGGACTCATGCTGGAGAAGTTTCTGGAGAGCTGCTGCCCATGGGGTGGACTCATGCTGGAGAAGTTTCTGGAGAGCTGCTGCCCATGGGGTGGACTCATGCTGGAGAAGTTTCTGGAGAGCTGCTGCCCATGGGGTGGACTCATGCTGGAGAAGTTTCTGGAGAGCTGCTGCCCATGGGGTGGACTCATGCTGGAGAAGTTTCTGGAGAACCATCTGCCATGGGAGGGACCCCAGGGTGCAGCAGGGGAGAAGCCACAGGTGATGAACTGACCACAACCTCCACTCCCTGTCTCCCTGAGATGCTGGGGCAGGAGGTAGAGCTGGGAAAGAGGGAGAAGGTATTTTTAAGGTCTGATTTTACTTCTCAGAACCCTGATCTGATTTTGTTAGCAATAAATTCAGTTAATATCTCTAATTTGAGTCTGGTTTGCCCATGATGGTATTCGGTGAGTGATCTCTCTCTGTCCTTCTCTCCACCCATGAACCCTTTGTTACATTTTCTCTCCCCTGTCCAGCTGCAGAGGGGGAAAATAGAGAAGCTTTGATGAATGCCTGGCACTCTGCCAGCATCAACCCACTAAACCCCCAACCTTAGCTGGCTGTTATTTGAGAATTAAAGCCACAAACAAAAAGGTGCAGCAATATTTAGTGTTCAGGTGATGTGCAGTGGTGCAGAGCTCTGTGTGTGCCTGGGGAAGTCAGAGTGGGGTCTGTGGCTTTGATTTCCTGGACCAAAGGTTACCCCAGATTTGCCAGGGAGGAGCAGCAGTGCAGAGATGGACACACTTTTATTCCCTGAGACCTCATCTCACCCTGCAGGATCTCACCCTGAAGGATTGTTTGATAATCCCAGAGTGATAATGGGAGTGATTTTTGCTTCATCACCTTCCTTGCTTCAGCCTTGCTGGAAAGGGAGTGGTTATGTCACATCCTGACCTCAGCAAAGCAGGAACACTTCTGTTCCCAGTCACAGCCATGGAAACAGTTTTCTAGGGTTTTTATTTATTTTATTTTTATCTCCTCAGCCTGAAGTTCCTCTTACTGCAGCGAGTCACTGGGTGCATATATAAGAGACAATACTTGGCTAAATGCACAGAGGAGCACAAAGAAACATTAAAATGTGCCAGAAATCAATATATTTACACTAGATTTCACTTCTGGTGATTTCAAGCTGTTCATCAAGCCAGAGCTGTTTTTTCCACTTTGTACAGGAGCATTTCCAAAACTGACATGTGCAGCCTACAAGCAAGTGTGTGTGAGCATGTCCCTGTGTCCCCACCATTTACTGCCTTCCTGGAACGACCCCTCTGTGAGTCCAGCACAGATGTCGACTTTATTCTTCTAATAAATCCATCAACCATCCAGCCTTGCACACAGACATGGTGTAATTTTCTTTTTTTTTTTTTTTTTTTTTTTTGTTTAAATTGGACAGAATACAAACAGAGGAAAGAATTTGTTATCAAGAACCAAAAATGAGAGAATTTTTTTCACACACAAGTGTGTGAAAAGGCAGAAGGCAAAGCAGAGATGGGAATCTGGCTCCTTGGAAAGTCTGCAAGCAGTTTTATGTGTCAGTCATATTTTACTGTCTTGTCCACTCTGTCATGAATCTCTCCCTGTATCTGCATGTAAAAATGCCACAGCCTAATTATTAGCTATTAATTATATGCTGGCTTCAAGTGAGAATTACCATAATGTGCCACAGCATCCATAAATACGAGATCCAAGAGGGGCAGAATGGCCTTTTGTTTCCCTCTGCAGAATTATATGCATGACCCAGTTTTTTCTAATAGTGCAGTGGCAGGAGAGACATAGCATTGTTTGTTCCACACAAAATGGGGAGGGGGGAAGGGCTCCATCTTGACATGTACAGTCAAGAAACTCTTGCATTGCAGAATAAGGCCCAAGAAAGGATGCTTGAGTCCCTTGCTCCAGCCAGCAACATTTTCAGAGACATCTCACAGTTAATTATAGCATTTCCCTGAACTGTTTGAGGCCAATCTCAGAACCCAATTTTCATTTTAAAGCCCCTCTCCTACATGCTGGGTCTCCTGTTTGTGATGCAGGTTGGCTTACCCTGCTGGTTTGGGTGGGAGATGCAATCTGTGAGCCCCAGCCCCTGGTGCCTGTGGGGTTTGGAGGGGCCTGGGGCTCCCTGGGTGGCAATGGAAAAGAAGAGGGCTCAGTGCTTAGGTTTGGATGCCTGTGGGACACCAAAGCTGGGAGGTGCAAGATCCTTGTCCCAAAACACCTCATTCTTCAAACTCTGTGGTCTCTGGGGTGAGCAGTGAGAGAAAAGGCAGCCAATTCTGGCTGGGAATGAAGATTTTGGTGGCTGAATTTTCACAGCTGAGAACCCCCCACCCTGGGCAGAGGTCCATAGTTACAGGAGATGGGGGAGGACCCAGATTTCTTGGAGAAATTACAGTGCTGGTCTAAGGCTGACCCAACAAAGGGAAAAGGGCAATGCAGTAAATATCAACCTCCCCCAGGAGTCTGGGAGATAAATAAATGCACCATGAATTCTTAAGACACAGTCACAGTGATGACAGAATGCACAGAGAATGCACAGCACAGAAACCTACTTCTGTCCTTGTGGAGAAAATCTGGGGAGAGCAGAGGAAAGGCAGCCCCAGAGGCCACACAGCAGGGCCTGGGATGTGGCCAGGGCAGGAGAGTGAGGAGGAGGTGGGAGAGGTTCCTCCAGTTACCAACAGGGGAAGCCAGGAACCTTATTTTAGTTACCCACAACTGGAAACGAAACAGAATTCCAGTGCAGTGAATCCCCAGGATGCTGGGGACAACATTTCAGCTCAGATGGACAAACAGTACCTACAGAAGGCTCTGACCATGAGGAGCCAGCTGTGAACTGAAGGATCAGTGATTTTGGGGAGAGCAATCACAAAGTGGCAGAATTAATCTTTCTCACAAAGAGGGAGATGCAAGAGCAGGGGCAGAGGGATGCTGGACCCAAACCAGGTGATTTTGGCACACTTGGAGAAGCTCCTGAGGGAGCAGGAGAGCCAGCACAGCAGGGAAAACCCTAAAGACACTTCCAGAAGAAGGCAGAAAACATGAACACAGCCCAACACCAGCGGGCCTGCTGCAAACCCAGGGCAGAGGGAGGTGGGAACTGTGGCAGCTCCTCCTGTATTGACATCAAAACTGCCCCATTGTGAAACCACACAGGAAGGCCTGAATGAGTTTCAGCTATCGAGGGTGGGAAGCCATCAGGAGGATCTATAAACACATCAGGAGAAGAAAGAGGAAGGAGGGGAACCAGGGAACGACTTGGGAAAGGCCAGGGCTGTGTTCACAAAAAAGCTCCTTATCATCAGCTGACTGACTGTAATTACCAGTTAATCAAACCAAGGGGTGGAGCAGAAAGAAGCCACCCAGAGATGGTTTAGGTGGGACAGAGGAGATGAAGTCACACAAGCAGAGGATGATCCTGTGGGAGATAAGAAGAGGAAGGAGTTGGGATGATCTTCCCAGAGGCCCTGGGCTAGGAAATACCCTATGGAGCTGAAACCAGCAAGTGCAATATCTCCCTTTAAAAAGCAGGATTTATACACCAGGAGCCTGACTCTGAGTCTTGGAAAAGTCCCATAGGAATAAGAACAGAAGACGAATTTGTCAGAAACAAACTGCCCAAACCAGAGTAATGTTCAACTCAGGTTCCCTCTTGGGCAGCTGAGATGTGCTGTGATTTAGACAAAGCTTTTGAAATAGTCCCATCTGATATTTTACCAACTCTCTTACATTAAGGAAACATGAGAAAGTGAATTTAAGAACAATTTAATAAAATACACCTGGGGTCACTTAAGATAGTTTTTAGTCATGCAAGGTGGAGATCTTGAGCAGGGTCTTCCTGGATCAGGCATAAAGGTGATTCTATTCAGCATTTTCATTTACTGACTCGAGCAATGGCCCAGGGAAGGCATTCTTAAAATATGCAGATTGTGCTGGATGTCAAGCACATGGATGAGAATTCAAAATTACCTAGAAAAGTTGGAGAAAAAGCCTGAATTGAATAAGATTAAATCCAATAAATAACAGCACAGACTGTGGCTCTGACAGGAGCAATATCAAACACACAGTACTCACTGGGGAGTTCTTACCCAGTGACAGCACAGCAGCAATGGAAGGGAATGGCAATTCACAAAGGATGGGGATGAGAAATCTGCAGTTGGGAAAACACCAACAGAAGCAAATCTCCTTTCTGGATGCAATGCTGGACTTTGGTGTGTAAGCCAGAGGAGGTAATTGCTCAACTTGCCTCCATGCTGATAAGGTCTCAGCTGGACCAAATCTCCTGTTTAGGGCACACCTCGGCAAAGATGTTAATTAATTAAAAAAGATTAAGATATGAAAAAGTAGAAAGGTCGGAGGATTTAACTTTGATCTGCCAGGAAGGGGAAGCTGTGATAAAAAGCTCTTGGATACAGCCAATTCTTACAAAGAGCAGATATTCAAGTGTAGCAAGAGGAAATCACATTAAATTGCATCAGGGCAGCAGCTCTGTTAACCTTTTATCTGCCTTTTTCTGTCCTTGCTCCCCAGCACACCTGCTTTGGGTGCAGGGCCCTGAGCAGCACACGGGGCTCACTGGCTGCACCAAGGCTGAGCACGGCAGCAGGAGGTGCCTGGTGCCCCATTCTGCATCTCCCTGCCCTGTGTCCCCTCCTGCCCAGGGCTCCTGGGCTCTGGCAGGGACATCTTGGCTGGACTGCCTCACCCAGCCACACAGATCTGAGCACTGCTGAGCACAGAAGCAGGGGGAAAGCAGGAGAAAAGCAGGGGAAAAGCAGGAGAAAAGCAGGGGAAAAGCAGGAGAAAAGCAGGGGAAAAGCAGGGGAAAAGCAGGGGAAAAGCAGCCATGGCTCTGCAGCAAATGCAGCAGGACAGGGGTCTGGAGCTGGATGGTCCAATTTAGGCACCAGATAATGTGTGAGTGTGCCCACCCTTAGAGTGGGTCTTCCAGCCCTTCCCTCAGTCCCTTGGACTCTAATCTGGGCTCAAGCTGTTGGATATGCATCAGTTGAAAATAAACCCAGCAATAATT
>VZRX01006407.1:331525-344094 GCA_013398075.1 Notiomystis cincta
TGTGCGACGCTTTTCCCTTGGGGGGGTTGGGGGGGGGGGAGGGAGGGAAATCTGTTTGTATTTTTGGCCTGGTTTTCCTCATTTTCTGCCACAGAAAACAATTCTTCTTAATGATGACTGTTCCACATTCCCTCTGTGTTCCTCGCCTTTGTTAATGTGAAGATTTAAATGCACCATTTAGTACCAACATGGGCCAATGAACTCGTGGCTGCACTCGCACTCCCAGGCTGCCAGGAGGATGCACGATTCCATGACAGGCAATTAAAAATCCCATTATGGGACTACAGAATAAGAAGTAGATGATGTATTAAAACAAGGAACATGTTTAATTTATAAATCCAAGTTATTGCACGCTGTGAAGTGCTGGGGAGAGAAATGAATAAAGAAAGGACTTTGTGGAGCTGCTCGCTATTATTATAAACAGCAATATGTGTCTGGCTGTCAGAGCCTCCTGGCAGCTCTGCATGCCAGGCAGCCCTCTGCCTCCCCTTCCCCCAGGGCAACTAATTTCTTGTATTTCCAAATCCAATAAGAATTTTTTGCTGCATTAGCCAAAACATCCCGTAGCCGCAACATCGGGGAGCGTGACGTGAGCGACCTGGCCTGGGGGATGGGATGTAAAGTGGAATGGCACAGCTTCTCTGTTAAAATTCAGCCACAGTAATTAAAATTTGATAATAAAGACCTGCTCAGCACCTCAGAGCTGTAGGGATGAATTTCTCAGGCATGTGCCTGTCCCTCCTGTGCCCAGTATGATGGTCCCAGCATTGCTCTCCTGGTAGCTGCATGCCTGGCTGGGACAGTGGGCTGCCAGGGGCTCCCAGGTTTAATTTTTGAGGGAAAGGGAGAGGTACATCAAGTAGAATATACAAATAATCAAATGGATGGCAAGTGCATGGATGGCCCCATCGTTCCAAGAAGGATTGGTGTGGCAGGGTGCAGCCCTGGTGTAAAAACCCATCCAAGGATGGCTCTCGGGTCAGACTGAGGTCCTGAAGTACCCGAGCCCAGTTCTCCCTCTGGATGGGAAGGCTGAGGCTTCTCCATGCTCCCTACACATACCCTGCAGCAGTAAGTTCTCCTCTGCAGGGAAATGCTTCTGGCCACAGCAGCTCTGGGGACAGAGGGATCCTACAAGGGACACTTGCCTGGGATGACCCAGCAGCCTGATCAGAGGAAATCCCAGAGAGAAGTCAGGGAGACAGATAACAGTGAGGGCAAGACATCAGCAAGACATGTGGGGTCCACAGGGAGGGCTGGGAGAGGAAATGGCCCATTAGCAGCGTCTGGGGGAATCAAAGAGCCATTGTGCACCGGGCTCTGCACGCAGCTTTCTCAGCCTGTTTCCAGCTCCTCGGGGACGCTGCTCCAGCCTCTCACCTCCTGACGTCAATGCATTTCCCAGCAGATTTCCCCATCTGTTTATCATCTCTGGTGGAGAAGGGTCCCATGGGGAGCTCTGCCTGCTCTGCATCTGCTCTTGTGATGGGCTCCATTCTGTCTGCCAGAGATGAATGAGCAGCCCTGGGCTGGGGAAGTCCTGGGAATAAATACTCTGGTGTGGGGAAGGGACCTTTCTATGGTGAGGGTGAGACCCTGCACTGCTGCTATGGTAAATTGGAGAAGAATGGGAGCCAAGGGGGTCTTTGTCTTCATCCACAGAAAAGCAATGACGTTCCTACATGTCTCACTTCACATGAATCATGGAATGGTTTGGGTTGGAAGAAACTCTGATGGTCATCTCTGATCCAACCCCTCTGCCATGGGCAGGGATGCCACCCACTGGACCAGGTTGCTCCAAGCCAAATCCAACCTGGCCTTGAACACTTCCAGGGATCCACAGCTTCTCTGGGCTGTTTGTGCCAGTACCTCACATCTGAGTAAAGAATTTCTTCCTAACATCTTGTCTAAAACTCTTGTCTCTTAGTTAAAAAACATTCCCCCTTGTCCTATCAGTATCTATTCATGTAAGAAGTTGCTCTCCCTCTTTTTTAGAACCTTTTTCAATTACTGGGAGGGTCTCTAAGGCCTTCCCAGAGCCTTCTCTTCTTTGGGGTGATCCACCCCACCTCTCCCAATCTGTCTGCAAAGCAGAGGTTCTCCAGCCCTCTGAGCTTCTTCATGGTCTCCTCTGGACTTGCTCCAACAAGTCCTTATCTTTCTTGTTCTGAGGATCCCAGATCTGGACACAGCACTCCAGGTGAGTCCCATGAGGGCCTGTAAGGGTCCTGTTCTCCCTGGGTACTTAGCAGGGGAGAACATTATTCTGCCTGGTCTCCACCAAAGGCAATGCCCATCTCCTGACGCTCTTGTTGGCCAACAGGCACAGGAAGGTGATTAACAGATCCTGGACCAAACATGCCCCACACCAAACTGTCTGGGAGTTGGCTCCAGGGAGAGGGGCATGAGGGGAGACACCCAGCAGGCCAGGCCAGAGAAGTCCCCAGGACACAAAGCTGAGCTGCGTGTGATGCACAAACGGCCCGACTCCCAGACCGGCTGTGTGAGCAGAACCTGTGTTGAGGGACATCTCACCCCGGCAGCCAAAGGGACTCCCAAGGCCAGACAGGACACATTTCCCCTTCCCTGCTGTCAGTACCATGGCCACTGCAGGACACAGGCACCCCTGACTCCTGAGGGCTTTGCAGTGACTGGTGTGAAAAGTGTCCCCCAGTGTCCCCCAAGTCCCCGCCTCGGCACTGAGTGGGGCAGGAGGTTTTCTTGTGAGAGCAATTCTGCTGTTCCTGGTTATATCACTGAGCCATATCCCTGCCTCAGCTTCCAGACAACACAACATCCCAAATAAGCAGATTCTCCCCCCTAAGGTGTGGGTATGGTCCCCTAGAAGGGACTTTCCAAACCATTACAAAGTAAAAGTCCCTGTGACTCAGGCAAGTCCACAAGACACTTGCTGGCTCCTCACTCTCTTTGAGTTGATACTGCAAGGACATTTGTGGCCTTCATCCAGGGCAAATGCCAAGTCCAGTGTCTGGGAAGGAATAACCCCCAGGCTACAACACAGGCTGGGGGTGACTGGGGGAAGAGCAGCTGTGCAGAAAGGGCCTTGAGTCAGCAATGCATCATCACAGCAAAGACACAAACAGGCCCTGGGGCTGCATTAGGCACAGCATTGCCAGCAGGTCGAGGAAGGCAATCCCTCCCCTCTGCTCAGCCCTGCTGACACCATGACTGGATGTTGCAACAGCCTCCAGTGCAAGAGAGATGGGGACACACAGGAAAGAGTCCAGGGAAAGGCCCTCAAGACAGCTGTAGCTCACACAGCCCTGTGGGATCACACGGCCTGGGGGGGAAGGTTGAACATGCAGGGCTGGAGAAGAGAAGCTCTGGTGGGGATCTGACAGAGACCTCCCAGTACCTGCAAGGAGGATATGGAGGTGATGAAGTCAAGCTGTACACAGAGATGCACGAGGGGAACACAACAGACACTGGACATGAGCTGAAACCAGGGAGGTTCAGACTGGATATGGGAAAACATGTTCCCACTGTGAGGGGGGCAGTTCAGCACTGATACAGGATGTCCAGAAAGGCTGTGCTGCCTCCAGCCTTGGAGGTTTTCAAGACCAAACTCAGTAAAGCTCTGAGCAACCTGGTCTGACCCCAGAGCTGGCAGGATGAAGAGGTTGGGCTGGAGACCTCCTGCAGTCCCTTCCCACATGAGCTGTCCTGTCATCCTGCAGTGCCCAAGGCCACCCTCTGCCCAAGACACACAGTGCATCTGTGGCTCAGCAGTGCCAAACGCTGGCTTTCCTCTCTAGGAACAGCACTGGTGACTGCATCTCCTCCCCTGCTGGGGGACCTCCACCAAACCCACAGCTACCAGATGGCCAAAAGCTGCCTCCCCCAGCACTAGCAGGGAGCCCCTGGCGCTCTCCCAGGCATCCCTAACCACAGCACATTGTTCTGGGCATCACACAATAACCCCAGACAGAGCCGGGCGTCGTGGGGTGTGGGATCCGCAGTCACGTCCGGGCTGCTGCGCGTCACCCCCAGGAACAAAGCCTGGCGGGAGGGCAGGGGGCTGAGGGCCATCCACACCTCCTGGTGTGGGAGGCAGGAGGGAAGAGGAGGGCAGCTCTCCTGCCTCTGTCACAGTCAGAATTTGATTATCCAAACCCAGGATCGTAAAAGTCCCCCACTCAGCTGGTAACAATAATGGGCCAGGGAACAGCTTGTCCTTGCCTGGCACCTCGTCACTCAGCAGGCCAGGCAGCCAGAGTGCTCCTGATCCTCATCCATGCTCTCTGCAGCTACCTGCAGAGGCTGCAGCAAGGTGGGACCAGCCTCTTCACCCAGGTAATTAGATGAGCCTCAGGCTGCACCAGGGGAGGTTCAAGTCAAACATCAGAAGGAAATTCTTCATGTTGTTAAACATTGGAATGGATTGTGTGGGGAGGTGGTGGAGTCACTGTCCCTGGAGGTGTTTGAGGAAAGACTGGACATGGCTCTCAGTGCCATGGTCTGCTTGACAAGGTGGTGATTGGCCATAGGTTGGACTCGATGATCTCAGAGCTCTTTTCCAGCCCAACTGATTCTGTGAGTCTGAGTCACTCCTCTTCCACTCCTGCTGGAGCACAAGGTGAGCCTGGTGATGGAAACTGAAGGTCTACGAGTTCCTGAGTCAAACTCCTCTCACTCCATGACCTTGAGACCTGAGCTCAGCACAACCAGTATTAGAAATTGTGCATTAAAAATGTCTGCCCCTGGGCTTTGACTCCATTTAGTGAGTCTTATTCTGTGAGAGGACAGTATGGGGTTCCTGCTAATGGCATCACAGATGAGTACTGGCTAATGGGGGTGGTGGAGAGATGGATGGATGGATGGATGGATGGATGGATGGATGGATGGATGGATGGATGGATGGATGGATGGATGGATGGATGGATGGATGGATGGATGAACAGCTGATGCCTGGGAGAAATGCATAGCCTGCAGTGAACTGGCAGAGTGAAAGGCAGTAGCTGGTTTTCCTAGGGCCCGTGGAAAAGCAAAGAGAAAGGGAAAGATGAACTCGCCTCTGTGTACTTTGGATGGGGTGGTTGTTTGTTGTTATATTATCTGCTTTCCTGTTTCCCTTGCCTCCCTTCCCTCCAGTGGAGTACTGTTTTGTTAAGTTTGTTCCCAAGTGGGGAAGGATAACCAGGGAGGGAAGCAGGGGAAGGATGGCTGAGGCATGGCGTGAGGGAAGGAGGGCAGAGGCAGAATTGTGGGGAAGGGGCAGGATACTCCCTCGAGTACCCAGGCTGGTTTGACTAAATTTTCCCATGTTTCTGGCTAGAAATTAGTGGCGTGTTTTTGAGGACCGTTAAAAATTAGGAGTTCCTTAATTGCTCTCTTGTGCTGCCAGAAAGGTTACATTTATTACAGAATTACCTAGGTTGCAGCATCCAGAACTTTTAGGGCTTGTCCTGGCTCATTTCCAAGGACAATTTGCTCCATAGACACTTCAGGACTTGAAGAGAAGGCTTCCAGAGGTGAAATGGAAAATAATGTGCTAAGGAATGTGGTAGCTATGTGTCCAGCCCTCTGCTACCTCTAACCAGGCTTACCCCACAGCTGGGGCACTGGGATCCCCCATCCCACTGCTACTCAGCCAGCAAGTGCCCCACAGTGATGGGGCAGGGACAGGGTGAAATGAGGTGCAAGCAAGGCCTGGTGCAACCACAGTGCTCCCAAGGCTCCCAGCCATCACTGTGTCACAGTAGTCATTCCCAAGCTGCTACTGGGATTTTCCCAGGAGCTCCCAGCAGCCTTGCCCAGTTCCCTCAGTCTTGGGCCTATAACTCTGGTTGTCATTGTAACCCCAAATGACATCTCTGCTTCTCCTCTGACCCCGTGTGACCCTGCAATCAGCTCTGCTGCAGCATTCATATCCAAATTGAGTATCCTTCACCCACAGGCTGCCTGGAACCATCCCTCACTCCCACCCTGTCTCTCTTGCAGCAGCTTTGGTGTTGCACAGCCTCCACACACCCAAACTGCTAATCTGGCACAAAAATAACTGAGTGAAAAAAGGGAACAGGCTTCTGCTAAGTCAGGGCTGAGCTACCCAGTACAAGAGCTAAGACAGAGAGGAGGATGGGCTGGTGGGCTGGAGCTGCAGGAGGAAGGACAGGAATGAGACCTCTGTTGGCAAAGTCTTAGGCTGGCTCAAGCTGATTTGTTTAAATCATGGCTGAAAGTGATTTGAGCTCAGGGTGTGGGACTCATCCTTCCTTCTCCCTCACATCCAGCTGGAGTATGGCTGGAGCAGAAATGATCACAGAGATGGTCTGAAAAGCCAAGGGAACAGAGAAACTGCCCAGTCTATAGGAAGGACCTGGGGGCTGGTGAGATGGGAGGGATGTGTCCTTTCCAGGAGCTCTTCACTGCTTTACGCATCCACCCATGTTATTCCTTCCAGCAGTAATCCCCACTAAGGATCCTCTCTTCCAAAGTCATTTAGCACCTGGGCTCATTCTCAGTTTCCTGGAGGAGGATTTGCAGGCAGTTAAAATGTGTGAAGGCAGGAGAGTGCCAGACTGCAGGGAGCTTCCTACAGACTCCTCTTGCCTCCTAAACTGGTGTGTAATGCAAGGCTGGAGCTCTGGGCTGGAAGTCTTGCTCCCTGGGTCTTCATCTCCACTGAAAGCTTATCTTGGCATAACCAGCTCCTTATACAACCCTTACTCTAACCCATGTGAAGTCTATAAATTAGTCCTTAAGCTCTGTTTATGTGATGATTAAATAGCCTGAAGGGATTTAAATCAGCCAAGCTTGGGTGAGGCTTTTAAAGAGTTGTGCTGGACTTGAGGAGCCCGGGGGAGACGCGAACACCTCGCTGCCTCCCAGTCCCTTGGCCCTGCTCCCCGCGGAGCTGAGGACACCCCCGGCAGCTGCCTACGGTCCTCCGGGCTGCTCCGTGCGCATTTTCCTCCGCTGACCGCTGCGGACAGAAGGCTGCCCGGCCACACTCAGCCGACGTGGCGGGGAACACCCAGCGCTGCCAGGACGGAGGTTGCACAAATCCCGGTGATTCAGAGACCTGGCATGTTCCCAGGCTCCGTCATCTACCTACGCTGAGACTGATGTGTTACTAATTTCCCCGCTGGTTATCTCCGTGTCATCTGTGACTTCAGCCTCCTATCTCTCCCTGCTAATTGCCTCCTGAGCCATCCCCACGCAGGGGCTCCTGCATCCCCCTCATTATCCTCACGGATGCAGGGGAGGCTTTGCCTTCCTCACCCACCGCTGTGCTGTCACCCGAGCCCCGTGGGAGCCTCCGAAAGGCTCTGGGTCTCGGTTTTGGGAGGCACTAAGCCACACGAGGCAGCCCTTGCTCCTTTTCAAGGACACGGGAATTTCTCGTGTGCTTGTATCGCCTGGTCAGGCACTATTTTAAGCTCTCCACGTCTCTTTGCTGTCACCCTTAACTGCCCTGAATAACTCTGTATCCAATATACAGCAAATATGATGTGCAGGGACAAGCAGAGCCTCATGTGAGCTACTTCTCACCTGACCATTACCTGGTGGCTGTGACCCCTCTGGCACAGCCCTGTGTGCCCTCAGCCCCAGGGCAACATCCCTTACATCGGGGAAGTGGGAAAAGACTTTAAACTGTGACTAAGATTGTCTGTGATCACTCAGCCCTGAGATCTGCCCTGCTGGGTGCAGCTGGGGTGCTGAGCATGGTCCCTTGGGAAGTGACATTCTCCTGAGGCTCTGAATGAAGCCCCAAGGCTGCATAGCTGGCCCTGAGCTCCTGCTCGAGCAAAGAAAGCCACGTGCTGTGCTGAGCTGAACGAAGCCTGTTTGGCTTAGAGGTGGTGAGAGTTATGGCTGGTTCCCCTCCGTGCCAGGAGGACGTGGGCTGGGTTAGGCAGAGGCTGCCCATGCCACTCCAATGGCCCTGCAGGTGACACAAGGCACCAAGCTGGCAGGATCTGACGTGTGCTGGGTAATCTGACACAGAAGCAGTCCTGCATCCACATCTGACACGAATAATGGATGTGCAGGGCGGGTTGTTTGGTGTCTGTATTTGATACTGAACTTACAAGAGCACACAATCCTTCCTGGAAAGCAACTGGCTTTGGGAAACTCACACTGAGCTTTGCAGTGCTCTCCAAAAGCTCTGCAAACCATCACCTTTTGTCACCTCCCTGTCCCACTTAGGTCCCACTGGCCTCAGAGGAGCAAGACAACTCGTGATCCTCTGCTTAGCATGAAGCCCTGAGCTCTGCTGCCAACGCTCTGCTCATGGCTGCTCCACTCAATCCCCTGCTTCAGTTCCTCCGTGCAAACCCAGGGACACTGCAAGGCCCTCAGGTTCATCCATAAAAATGCCAACATAGTTTTTCATTTCCAGCTTCACGGTTTTTTATTTCAGCTTCATGACCATCAAGGTACCCCAGCTGAGAGCAAGGCTCAGCTTTGTTAGGCAATGTTGAAGCCTCAGCCCCAGAGCACTTGCACCAAGGAGAAGGAAAGGAATGAGGAAGGGAGGAAGGAGGTGAATGAGGGCACTGGATGAGGTGCCCAGAGTCCCAATGCTTTTGGTGAGGTTAAGATGATCATTCAGGCTTCTGTATCCAGACCTCACTCTGCAGCTGAGCCAGAGGACCTCCTGCAAAACAAGACTCCAAAGGGATAAAACCCCAAAACAAGAAGCTTTAAATGCATCCATTATCTTGACTTGGAGAGGTGCAGATGTGAGTGCTGGGCTTGTTCACATGCACCAAGCTGGGCATGGAGGCAGCTGTGGCTTTCAGACAGCAAAGGTCCTGCTTGACAGCACTTGCACGACTCGAGGGGCAGGAAGGAAACTCCTTCACAGCGAGTCACTGACCTGGCAGGGATGTGAGATGCCCCATGGGCCCTCTCCCCAGTCTCACCACGGAGAAGATGCAGGGCCAGCTGTGCTTCACCTGCAGCCTCACCTCCCCATCCCACCTGCTGGTTATCTCACAGCCTGGGCTCAGGGCTAAGGCAGTGTTCCTGCACTTAGCCTGGCCACCAGATGCTCCTTCTCCTTTCTTAAATCCTCTAGGAAAACAGGCTCTCCAGCTCTGCATCCACCTTTGCCAGAAGGGAGATCAGCTCAGGTCCAAACTTCCATCCAGCAGTGCCACACTTCACTTCCCATCTGCCACTCCTGGCTCCAGGCTCCTGGCCCTGACATCCCATGGGGTTCTGAGGTGGGAAATCCATCAGTGATGACACACCTGGCTCAGAAGGACTGTGTTTATGTATATGTGCGTGTGTATATCTATATATTCCTGCTGGGAACATCTGCTCTTGGTAGACATTTCCCTTCCCAGTTTCCTGGAGATCATAAGGAGGGTCAGAAGGGCGATAACGCCCACCCAAACGCTCCTTTCCCTCACCCAGGGAAGTCTGGGCTTTGTTGATTTAACTTCCCAATTTATGTTAATGCAAGTTGTAATTGTGGTTTCTATATGAACTAGAGTCACAAATTTTCCCATGCAGCAGCTCCTTTCCCATAACAACACCACCAACAGGGAAATTCTCTGTTTCTATGGGAGATGTGGAAGCAATGGTCCATGTACAGAGAGTCTGAAAGGAAACGATGTCTGCCCCATTAGCCTGGCATCTTCTAGTGCAAGTCAGGGATGAGAAATCACTTCCTGGAATGTTTCTGGTTTTACAGGGTAAAACAAGTGATGGTGCCCCATCCCTGGAAGTGTTCCAGGCCCGGCTGTACAGGGTCCTGAACAATCTAGTCTAGTGGAAGCTGCTCCTGCCCATGGCAGGGGGTTGGAATACGATGATTTTTAAGGTCCTTTCCAACCAAACCACTCTGTGATTCCATGTGGTTTTTTATTCTTTAAAATTTCCCCAATACCTTCTTTTGGCAAAACAATTCTTCCCATTTCATGAACAGGCTTGGATCAGCCTGAAGTGACTAAGCAGGAGCACTGGCTTTCCTCACAAGACAAGAGATCTTGCCCTGTAGAGGTGATTTCTGGTCAGTGGATGCCTCTCCATCACTCACTTGGACTCCTACCACCAGCTTAGTGAAGACCCAGCAGTCTCTGGTCAACATGAGCAGGGAGTTTCACCAACTCTGATGAAAAAAAACCTCCTTCTTGTTTTTAACGTTGCCACTTCACTGACCTGGGTGTATTTGCATGACTCACAGGGTGGCACAAGGGGAAAAAGGAACCGTGCAAGGAGGCGAGGAGGAACTTCTTGAGCGGCTGCTGCTTCCAACAAAAGCACTTCCCACGAAACCCCGACCTCAGTCCCCCGTCCCCTGCTCTCCTTTGAAGAGTGACAACAGGGACAGCTGCAAGCTGGGCACTCGTAAGCAATTTTGCCTCAGCCAGTATGAGCCAGTCCAGGCAGCGTGACTGGGGTTTGCCACTGCAAGGGCTGTGAGGAGGGGAGGGACGGGCGATTTACAGCTCAGTCCCTGCATTTTTGGATAATCTATGGACCGCCTTTAGGTTCTGTACAAATAATAATAATTAAGAGCGGATGCAACTAATTGGAATCCATTCCACAGCAGTAACATGATCCATCGNAGGGACGGGCGATTTACAGCTCAGTCCCTGCATTTTTGGATAATCTATGGACCGCCTTTAGGTTCTGTACAAATAATAATAATTAAGAGCGGATGCAACTAATTGGAATCCATTCCACAGCAGTAACATGATCCATCGTATTGCCAATCCCCTGAGTCACTCTGTCCTCCAGAAGATGATTTTTCTGCTTTTTCCCTAACACAATCTGAATGCTGCCCCTCACAGTGCTGAAGGACCCAACGTGGCTTGGTGCTGTACGGGCATTTCAAACCCTCTTCTACCCCAACACAACCAGCCCACTTAGTCCTGCACCGAGATCTGCCCTGTATTTCATCAGAGAGGCACACATTTTAAAACTTAAAGTTCACTCCACCATCCACGAGCCTGGTGTTAAGCCACTTGTGTTATTGCCTATTATTTGCCCAATTTATTTTGAATTAAAAGCAGTGATGGGCATCCCATTTCTTTCCGAAAACCTTACTGTGTCTTGGTTTGCATTTTGATCTCTCTGGGATGAGGCTCCCCCTTCGCTGACCTCCTGGGAAGAGCACATTGTTGCTGGGTTTGGGGGCCCCAAGGGAAGGCAAAGCCCAAATCGGGGCTCTGCAGCACTCACAGCAGCACAGCCAGCTGTGGAGAACATCTCCTCCCTGCACATGGGACACACTCGCCCTGATTCCCCCTGGGAACAGCAGTCCTGCCACTGCCACCCCAGCTCCGGGAGGGAAGCTCTCCAGACTCATTCCCAGGCTCCCAAGGGTCATCAGTCCTCTCCAGCTCCCTTCCAGTGTTAGAGATGGAGAAAGTGTGGGGAGAAAAACTCCACTTTGGCTGGGAGAGGAGCCTTCTAGCTGGACTCAAAACTCCCTGGAATCAGAATGAGGCTCCTTGTGAGCTTCAGAAGGGCTTGGATGAAATCTTCATTTCTTTAGAGCAAGAGCACCACATTTCCCCCCTACCCCTCCTGTTTTTTAGATGGGGTTTTATAAGTTCTGTTTATAAGTGCTGTTTCCTTTGGCATGGCACTGAAACCCTGCCTTGGTTCATCTGCCTTCAGGGCATCTCCAGAAGGTGACAGCTGGTCACCAGGATTTCTGAAAGCTCTGGAAATCAGGTGTTTGAGTGTTATTCTCAATATACAACCAGCAATGTAGAGAGTCATAAATAGCGTTGATTTGCTGCACTCATAAACCTTAAAGGCCTTGATCAGCCATACCTGGGGGTGCCCTGGTCTCCTGGCCAGATTTTGGAATGACCCTGAAGTCTCACTCAGTTTCCATCTCCTGCAAGGACCTTGGATGCATCTTGCATCCTTCCCAGTCCTGCCTCTGGCCCCACCTCCTGTTCCCCCTTCCTCCCTGGACAAGCCTAGACCTGTTTCCATCACTTGCCACAGCTGTCGATGGACACTGTGACCACAACCCTGCTCTGCCCACCCTGCTCAGAAGCTGCAAGATGGGCAGTGAGGGCACTGTCTGTGCTGTGGCCACCCTCAGCATCCAGCTCATCCTCCTCCATGGGGATGTGTCTGCTCCCCGAGGCGTTCCTCCACCACAGGCAACGTGCTACACACTCATCGAGTCATAGAATGGTTTGGGTTGGAAGGGACATAAAGGCAGTCTAGTTCCCACCCCCATTCCAACGGCAGGGATGCCACCCACTATCCCAGGCTGCTCAGAGACCTGTCCAAGCCGGCCTTGGACACTTCCAGGGATGGGGCTGCCACAGCTCCTGGGGACAACCTGTGCCAGTCCTCACCAACCCTTTTGTACAAAAATTCTTCCCTGTATGTCTGACATTGCGAACACGAAAAATAAACAAAAATCCCCCCCAGAAGATTTCACGGTGCCGAACACCGACCCTGCTGCAATTTCTCCGCGCCCGCTGCCCTGGGACGCCTGATCTCCCCCCAGGCCAAACCGCGAGGGGCACAGGCACTGCCACTGCCCCACGGGCGGCGTGGGCGAGGCGGGACACGCTCCTGCTCCGCGGTCAGCCCCGCTTCGCCCTCAGCCCCGCTTCCCCCTC
>VZRX01006408.1:0-162851 GCA_013398075.1 Notiomystis cincta
TATATATATGTTATATATATATAACAAAATATATAAAAAATGTGTGTATGTCTATATGAGCATATAGACAAATACACACATAGCTGTTCTGCAATTGATCACCTTTAAGCTATGGTACATTACTATTCTCTCCAGCATCCTCTCATTATAAATTGCTATCAAGAATAATTTGCTGGAGGAAGACTTGTGTAGACCTTGTGTTAACATAGGCAGCCTTTAAGTCTGGTGAAGGAGAAGCTCAATGCTTGCATTAAAAAGAGAAATTTGTCTTTTGATTGCACAGGACAGCTTTGAAAACATAAGAAAATGTAAACAAACAACAGGGTGAAAAGGAATAATTAGTTAGTCTGGTCTGAAGAGGAGGAAATATTTTCCTTCTCAGGCACTTTATGTTGCTAACTGCTAACACATACATTTGCACTGTTCTCCAGGGGCACATCTTAACAGGTGAGTGTGCTGGATGGACAGGTTAGTCACAGTTTGAAGGGGCTGCCAGGGAAGGTGATTTCCTCTGTGACTGTTGTCATGGCTTTCAGGGACATGCAGCATATTTTTCAGTTTGTCCCTGTATTGATACACAGAGAATAAATAAAACAAGTTGAAGCCAAATTATTGGGAAAATGTCTGATACACACCTTAGTACCCAGATAGTTTTGCAAGTATTGCTTGCAGATCAGTATTAAAAAGCAGTAGGTGGCTGCAGGTGCTGTCAGGACTGAAATGGGTGATAGCAGAATACATGATCCACCTGTCCACACCTGTTTGTCCTTTCAATAACCAGGGAAAGCACCCACTGCACTTCCATCCCCACCCCTGGCCTGACCCTTATTGCATGATCAGGGCAGAAGGTTTTGTTTGTTACCTTGCTCTGGCTGGTGTGAGGGAGTGCAGAGCTGTCTGTCTTGTCCTCAGGCCCATCGCAAGCTTTGCACATCTTACCACCCCTTTGTTGGTTGTTGGCCCTCCTTCTTGCTGTCCTTATACTTACTTTTCTGCATCTTAATCTCCTGACTAAAAAGATGGCTCCTAATTACTTTTCCCCTGTTGTTTCCAGTCTTCATGCACCTGTAACCAGACTTACTGTTTCTCGTGCTGTTACCTGGTTAATGTCAGCCTCTTATGTTATTGCTCATACAGGCCCCCCAGCGTTCCCTCCAGTCATCTGCGGAGTTTAGCTGTTTCTCATTGAACTCCCCTCAGCCACCTAGAGATCCATCTCCCTTCCTGAGCTTCTGTAACTACTTCTGTAAACTTTTGCTGTACAGCTCTCTGAATAAGCTGCAGTCTCCTCTTTCAAAGTCCAGGGTCATTATTCTCTTAGTCATCATCCTAATTTCTTCTAGGATCTTGAGCTATCTTTTCTCATTCTGCAGCCAAGCCAGCTATTGACCTTCACTCACCTTAGAAGTGAATGTACTTGCATATGCATGAGTGGCAGTTCCAGAAGAGTGCCTCTCAGAGTTGGCTAAGCCAGCTAACTTGGAGGAAGGGTTTTTAATTCACTCTAGAAAATCCTTGTTGCTTGCACTCTGCTGTGTTGTCCTCTGAGCAGATATCAGGTTGGCTCAGGTACTAAGGAGCACCAGCATTTGGAACTGCAGTGTGGAGATTCCTTTTCCTTTTGTAAGCAAGACTACATCTTGGTCTTCTGAATTACTAGGCTGCAACCATGACATCCTCTTTGTTCTCCTTCTCTTTGGTCCCAACCCATAAACTCTCAAATAGCTTGGCCCTCCTTATTATTAATAGAGTACCAGACATTTGAGCTCCTTAATGTGGAGGAATAAAGCTGGCTGGTAAAGTAAATAGCACAGCTAAAGCAATTTCTCTGTTCATTTAGGTTATTAATCAGACCATCTGGAAAGCCTGTTAGTTTAGATTTGTGTCATTTCAGTTGATGTGATTTCTTCTGTTTTCAAACGGTTGCTCATCCTGTCTTCTGAAAACATTTTAAATGTTAAATGTGGATATAGCATATATTGCAAGGCAAGCAATACACATTTCTTCTCTTGAAATAGCTTCTGGGAGTATTTAACCTTTTTCAACCTATTTTAAATCTTTGTCTGAACCTGTTCTACAGTAAAAGTCATCTCAGTGCTGTGTTTTTATGTGTTCAAGTCATTCTGAAGAAGTTCACTAATGGAATACATCTATATTTAGTAAATGTAGTAAGTTAATATGAGACTGAATCAGTAACTTGTATAAAATTGTTGTGCAGCAGTTCAGCAGATGTGACCTCAGATTCTTTACAGCTGGCTCATATTTTAAAAAGGACTAGCAATCTTCTAGGAGCAGATTAGGAGTATTTGTCACACTTTACAATGTGAAGATTTTACTGATCTTACATTTGTTTTTTGCAAGGATAGATTTTGTTTCGAGTGTGTAAGATTCAGTCATTATAAAGAGGTGAGAGATGTCCAACTTTTCTCTCATCCCAGTAGAGGTGAAGTAAAGTTATGTTAATGTAAACACACTCAAAGTCTTTCTGTAAGCACAATTAACAAACCTCAAAAGAGGCAGCATTTTAAGTCTGTTACACTATTCATTTAAATTATTTTTAAAACAAAAGTTTATTATTTGATCTTCATTATTCACTAGAAACAAAAGTGGTATTCTACTTAAAGCCATACAGTGTTATTTATTTGCAGTTTTACTCTTTTAAGTTACTTCCTGAAAGTCCTTGTGAACTTGCTACTAAATTAACAAAGGCACTTGAGCACTATAGGTCATTTGTTTATTTACTTCTATGCATTCCCTAATCAGTGTTAGGGAATGCTGATGTCTGGCCACCTCGGTTTCAGTTGAGGAATAGAACTGTCAGCTGTACTTTGATTTATAGTAGCAAAACACTCCCTTGGTTTCAGTGTTGCCTTTGGAAGCTGATTTCAAATGTTTTTCTAGAAGAGCTTGCACACCAAAATACAGAACAGAATTATTTGGTTTGTCAACTGAACTGTTGTTGCCATTTAAAGGCTACTGTAGTCTGAGGCCTACACTGTTGTGTTAGTATGTTGTGTTTAGTGTATATTAGTATTTAGTGTTGTCTGTTAGGATTTATGAAATCTCACTAAATAACTTACCTGCTTTTTCTATGTCTTTGTCAGAAAACCCTGCACATTTCTTATTCCAGATGAGTGTGTGAAATGGTAGCACTAAAGTAAAAAAATAGCTGCAACTTCAGTCACGGTAGGATTGTGGTCAGAGTGACAACTAATGAATTATTGAGAACTGGTAATGCCTTTTCTAGTTATGAGAAGAAAGGCTGGTTCATACACTGAGTTGCTTCAGTATGACTGAACTATAGATTTGGTGAATGATTGAGAAATAGTTTCTAAAGAAACTGTCAAATCTTAAAATATGAGGAAGCTTTTAGCAGTAGTAGAATGTCCAGATTGTTTGTCCCAGATTTTTTCCCATTTGGAATATACTATGAAAAAGAGGCAATAATGAGCCAAAACACTGACATTTCTTTGAGAAGTTATGCAATTAAATGTATTGGGGGATTGTTTGCACACACTTTTTCTAAGCTTATCTACTATTATTTTCTTAACAAATAAATTTGACTTTCTATCTCCCTTCTGTCTGAGGTCTGTATTCTTTTGGTTCAGAAGTAATTTGAATTCTGATAGCACTGGTCTTTTTTGGTAAGCTTGCTAAGCAGTGTAGAAAAATTTGCCAGGACTAATTGACAATTAATTTTATTCAATTATTAAAGTAAGACATCAGTGCAGTACAGCAGTCTGGCAAGTGGAATTTCGTACTTGAATGAAAAAAACCAAACTATGGTGTGAACTCTTGTCCACATCCTGGGCTGCTCTTTCTCTGTTTTGTAACTTTTGCTGAACAGAGAATAGTTTTTCACCTTGTCAGGCTTTTCTATGCATGTGTGTTCTGGCTCTGGAGGTGTAGAAGAAAAGCTCTGATAAAATCAATTTTCAGTCTGGTGTACCTTGTGCCTGTCTGCTTGAGAAAGAGGAGTGAACACTGATCATGTAGTTGCCATACAGTGTTGATGCTTTCAGTGCTTTGTCAATGCTTGACAGCAATACTTGATGTAGAATAATGTGAAATCTGGAAAAACAAAAAAGTGTTTCTCTTGCAAAGCATTTGATTTTTCCAACTTCAATCCCCTTGCTGAAGAGACTGAATGCAGCAATCTCTTGATGTGTGTTTTACTGTGCCTGGTGTTAAGGCCCAATTCCAGGTTTGAATGGCTTCCAGCTGCTGCAGTGAAGCATTACATCTGCTGTTTGGTTATTTCCATTACAGTTAGTCAATAGGCCAAACTTTAACACATCATTTCATTGCAAAGGTAATTAGTGTTTGCTGTCAAACAGTAAAACAAGTTTAAGATCGCTAGTTGCTCCAATTTCAGTTCCCAGTGGTGTTGAGTTATACTCTCAGCAATGCACTGTCAGTAAATGTGCAGGATACACTGGATAAAAACCTTCCTTTGATCCTTTTTCAAAAAATTCTATTTGCTTTGTTATCGCTGTTAATTGCATTTAGAACAATGCTGAATTATCAGAAACACTAAACCAAAATTTTTACATTAAAAATAAACTCCATTTGTTGGAAGATTTGTTCTTTATCCTAGGAGTGTGAATTGCTGTTTGGATTCGTGTCTACTTTTCAGTGTTTTAACCTGTGGCTGGTACCAAAAGTGCTCTGTTTAACCACAGATGTGGTTACATTTGGGGGATTTTTGTTAGTTATTTAAGCAGGGCACTCCTTTTGAGTACCCTGTCCCATTGGTGACATTTTTTATTCATCTAATGAGAAGGCTCATGAACTCTGAAAGAGTTGCATTTTTTAAAAAAATTTGATTTGACACTGTCTAATAACAATGGACAGTTACAAAGTTTACTGAAGTCAGATGGGCTGTTGAAACCAGGGTATCTGTTCCCATGCAGGGCTCTCCAGTTCTGTTGCTAGACAGGATTTTTGCTTTTTCTGCAGTTTTTATCTCTTCACGTAATGCTTATTAGTATGACTTTGAATTGTCATGAATAAATGGGTAAAATAATAGTTTTGCTGGCACTGTTAATTACATTGCCATGGAGGTAAAGCCTTGCTGTAGAGAGGAGGAAGCAGTTGAAATTGCCTTTAAGGAGAAATGTCTCTCTCCTATTTTTTTCTGCAGTTAGTCATTCATCCATACCATGTTTGTTCTCCTGATCTCTCAGTCACTGTGAGGTCGGTGGGGATAATGTTCTGGGTGTACTTCCAGTAGTGAACCACACTTGACAGATCAGTGTTATTTCAGTCCCTGACATGAAATCCATGTCTTTTCAATACCAAATTACATTGGTGTTTCTTCCACTATGTTTTACGGCAAATCATAGATAATTTATTGGCTCTTACCTACAATTTATCAGCTTCTTTGTTTTCCTTTCTGGGAGGCTTGTAACTGTTATTGAGAGGTCTCAATTATTTCATTTTGCTTCCTCTTCCAATATTCACTTGTATTTTTCATGCTAGATTTTTCTAAATGTGTTGACCAAAGTGTACCAATATGAATGATCATAACTGAAATTGAATCACCTGAGCCATCCATGAGGGCTTCTAATTTAGTCAAATTTTGTGTATCTGCCTATTAAATTTGTTTAATTCCATGCTTTAGATCACTTGGTCTTGCAATGGCACCTCGTGTGAGATTCCTCCAAAGAGTTCGGAAACAGCTGTGTGTGAATGAGGCAGCCAGTGGGACAGACCACTTGGAGGAGATGGAGCAAAATGGAAATACCCTCACCTTGGGAAACGAGGAAGCACTGGACAAATGTGGAACTGATTTCAGTGGAAAAACATCTGTTAACAAAACAAAGGGAAAGCAGAGAAGAAAAGAAGCTGAGGAATGTTCTGCTTCCAGTGGAAGTGCTGAGGAGAGTGGTGAGTCTGAGGATGAAGCAAAAGAGCTGTCCGAGGAGGAGGAAGAGGAGGAAAAAGAAGTTCATGTACCTAACAGGGTACCAAACTCAGACTCCCTGCAGTTCTTTGAAGATGATGATGATGATGACGACGACAATACTGAAGGTCTTGATTTGCTGACAGTGAAACAACGGGATGTTTTTGGTGTGGAAGCTAAAGATAATCCAGCACCGGTAAGTGCACTTTATAGTAAGGCTCATGAATCTTAATGGTTTTTTTTTTTGGATGTGCTCCAAGGAAGGAGGAGAGGAAAAGATAAAATTCTTCTCTTAGCAGAATACTTGCTTGTAGCTGGACGTGTTGTGCATATGTATCAGAGGTCATAAATACTCCCAAAAGATAAGTGGTGTGACTTAGCTTTTATCGTTTTATGCAGTTAGCATAGTTTTACTTGCATGGCGAATATCCTTGTACTCGCTTTAATTTATGAATAATGTGACTTGAAAACCTGGGAAATTTTGACAGTTTTAATTCTTATCACTTCCTGATTTGCTTGTACCTCTCTAAATAGCTGCCACTTTCAGTCATAATTTTGATGCTGAACCACGGTTTATTGCACTGGGAACTGAATTGCAGTACACGATGAGCCACTTCCCGACAGAAATCATAGCAGAACGATCTTTACAAGAATGTAACCTTCAAACAATGACTTTTACTTTCAACAGGACCATTGCTATTAAGAATTGAGCCAGTATCAGAGAGAGGAGGTGTATGTTTCTTGTAAAGCATGGTTATAAAGGTTTATTGAAAGTATTCATGTAAATCTTTCATTTCATTGGCAAGTAGCTTTATAATTCCCATTTCTTTGTCCTTGGTGTTCTGAGAAATATTTCTTTTCTTTTAATCTTTAAATAAGTCTTACAGTAAGGAGGGTTTTGGAGTTTTTTTAAAAATTTTGTTGTAACTTCTGTAAAGCAGATTTGGTATGTGCATATTGGGAATTTTTTGCTATATCCTTTGCTATCTAGCAACTGTATTTCTGTAGTAAAAAGATACAAGCAAAGTAACCATCTGTTTTGGCAAGGTGTTTTTCTGAACTTAGATGCCTTCAAGGGGAGCTTCTTGTTAAGCCAAGTATTTTTTTTTCCAACTGGTATTTTAAATCTTTCTTTTCTGGGCTGTTACTTAACAACACAGGGCACTTACCATGATCTTGAAGCTAATCAGCCTACTAGCTGCATTAAGAANGTTTTTGCTAGGTGTTTTTCTTGACTTGATTGCCTTTAAGGGGAGCTTCTTGTTAAGCCAAGTATTTTTTTTTTCCAACTGGTATTTTAAATCTTTCTTTTCTGGGCTGTTACTTAACAACACAGGGCACTTACCATGATCTTGAAGCTAATCAGCCTACTAGCTGCATTAAGAAGCAGCATCTTTCCTTTAGAATGTAGTGAAGTGTATGAACTAGTTTTATCAGCTATCATTGTCAAAGATGAGCAGTTGCACAGTAATCTGACTGCTGTCTGCACTCTCCTCTACTGTGAGGAGGCTGACCCAGGTTGCAATCTCTTCTGAGAACTGTGGAAACAGAGTTAACTTTCTGTTCCTGGTATTCTAAGCCTGGGTGGTTCTGCCCAGGCATGGCCACTGCCTGGCAGTAGCTTATATTTATTAATAAATTTCAATTTCATGTAGGAAAAAACTTGGTGTTTTAAAAACAAAGTGGAGTAAAAGATCTGTGCCTTATTTAAAGAATGATCATCTCATGGCTTTCTTACTGCTTCCACAATATTGCATGCTGAAATACACAGGCAATTTCATGCTGTTTTTATGCCTTAGAAAGTTTTGTTTAGGAAATGGTAAAAGGCGGAAGTTTGAGGTAAAAGAATGGACAGAAGAAATTTTACAAAAAGTACGAGTGATTTAGAACGTAATTTGTAACCACACTGGGTAACCTTTTAAGAGTTTTCCAGCATTAAACATTTATAGGTTAGTTTATGTTCAGGCAACTCACATTATTTTCTGTGATGCAATGTGGATTAACTCCAGTGAGGGTTAGTAGTTCATGTTTGGTGTGCAAGTGTGGAAGACCTTGTATCACCTGAAAGCTCCTGTACATGGGGGCATAATAATAAAATATTTAGTTTCTCTTCTAAGCAGCTGTGAGAACAAAAAAATGAAAGGTTTCAGGATCTGTTTCAAGATCATTAAGAACTTAAATTACATTTAAATAAACACTGCAGAAATGCCTATGGTAGTGAAATAAGTGGTTTTTGGAAAGTAAAAATGCAGAGCATGCTTGCTTTACATGATCAATGCATACAGTAGTGTGATGTTTATTACCATATGATACTGTGAAAATGATAGATAAGTTGTAGAGAGCTTTAAGGATTATATTTTTAGTAAGAATAAGAAAATAAAAGTTTCTATCACTAACCATATTAACTTCAAGTTTTGTTACAGAATTGCAACATAGCAGAAATTACATATGTGCATTTTTTATTTGATGTACCTCAGCACCTCATTTCTGGATTTTCAGACAAAATTGATAATGTGCAACAGTTTTTATATCTTTTCCCATTTCTTTACTTTCTGGATAGAAGTTCTGAAGTGTTTATTATCACATTAGGATGGATCGGTTCATGTTTAAAGAATTAGTACTCTGGTGTGTGAGAAGCACTGAGCAGTGTGTTGCAGTGTCCTTCCAGGAAGGACTTAGGACCCAGATTACTGCATTTCTAGTATGAGGCAGTACATTAATTAGTAGTACAAAAGGCTGCAGAGAGTCTAGGAGTATGAACATAGAGTGTATACTCAGCTGCATCAGTTAGGAGGGGTTTTTAAAAAATCTGTTCTGTGTGCTTAATAAGAGACTTTGCAAACACTGGTATGTGGTCATCTAATTGGGGGTTTTTGAATATGCCCACAAAGATTTAATTCAGTTTGCATTTATGCTTTTAATGTGTGTAATTGATTTTGCAATTTCACTATTCTTGCTTTAGGCTTCTAGTTGATAGCAAAGCATTCCTGCTGTGATTATTGAGCTCCAGGAAATTTTTTGTAAATGGAAACATTAGGTTTAGTTTCAGTTTTTGAATTGCTGTTGTTAGAGGCACCATTGCTTCCTAATCTTTGTCTCTACCCTAGTCCCTCCAATGGAAGAAGGAGCATGGGCAGGTGTTAGTCTGGCTCTGAGTATGCTCTGTGATGTAGTGCCCTGACCTTTGATTACAGGTGGGGTTGGCTCATCCATCTTTGTACCAAGGGAAGGGAACTGGTCGAAAAGAGCAGGGGTTATTTAAACTGAGGATGGACTAGAAGGGGATTTGTGGGATTTTCGTAGAACAGTTTATTTTTGATGAGTGTACGTGGTACCCAGCCTAACAGTAGAAGAGGCTATGGTGTGGAGTGTGACACATCCAGTGTTAATCCTTCTAACAGTGTGACTTGCGGCTCAGTTTCACCCTTTCCCTTTCTTGCTGTCTGTCCCTTGGCTTCATGTGTACTCTGTCATTTTGTGACAACACATATGAAAGAAAAATGTCTTTTCTGCATTGCTGTATAAAAGGAGAAACATTGGATAAGGTGAAAGACCTTGGCAGATAATGCAATTTTGTTGTGAGCTTCTTAGCTCATTTTTTTTAAGAGATAGTCACTGTCTGCTCTATTTATGAATTTTACTTTGATATGTCAGGATTTTTAGCTGGTGGTATAACTCGTGGGGCTTATTTAGATAAGTACAGTGTTCTTATGCATAAAAAGAAGGTCAGCTATATGCACAGAGCCATTAGCAGATAGGCAGTATTTAGCTGTTGTGTTAACATTATGGAAATTATTCTTTTAAAGTGCATTTAACAGTATTAGCAGTATTGATGTTGCAAAGACTGTAAGTACTCCCTGGTTACAAACTTTGTTTCTAATGCTAATTTTATGAAATTGCTTTTTGCATTTGGCAATTCAAAGGCTATACTTGTTCAACTTCTATCATTATTTATTTTGAGAACTAAGAGTAAACCTATAATATTTTTTCTTGGTTTTGTTTATACTTTAATTTTAGTCAACTTGTCAGATATACTGCATACTGTCAGACTTCTCTTCTGCTCTTGAATTTTCTGTTTTAGCATGGAAAATACTACATTACTGAGTTCTTAGGATTGCTCTGGCTTCCTCCCTGCTCCCCCCATCCCTTGTTTTATGGACTCTTAAAGCTTCTCAAGTGTATTCAACAGTCACTGCTTGGAACCTTGTAAGAAGCAAAAGCATACGGGGGCTGCCTTGAATAGTATTTGTAGATTCCTTGGAGTTGGTCTGGACTCTTGAAGAGCATGCTGTTTGAATATTGTGGCTATGGAAGGAAATTATTTTATATGCTGTGATTCTGTCTGAGCTGCCTGGCTTGCCTTGCAATCCATTATTATTACATACAGTGAAATGTTCTTAACTTCTCAGACACATAAAACAAACACTGTAAACTGGCATATTATGACCTGGATATGTACATATTGATAAGAGCATGAAAGAAGAAACAAGATCCCCCTAACTACCAAGGATGGTGAGTCTATACCAAGAAGCAGAGAGTGGTAGTTCCTTGTAATGTGACTTTGCACATTACATAGATCGAGGAAACATCATTTAATGTGCACCAAAATGTGGACATAGTTCCCTGGAATTTTCTTCTGTGATGTTGAGAGGAAAGCCTGGTACACTCCACGGAAATTGAAATTAATTTTCACAGATGTGATTTATCTAAACTGCTTCTCTTACATTGTCCTTTCTTTCTGAATGGGATTTCTTTCCTCCTGTTATGTGTTACGAGCGAACTTTTCACCACTCTTATGTTTATATACCGCTTTTTTTTACATGACACATCTTCTCCTGCTTCTCACCACCTCTTCCTAGCTATTATTCTTATGCTTTCATATTAATGTATTTTAAACAGTTGACTTTGTCTCCTTGAAGCTTTTCAGAGGACAGCAAGATAAAAAATACCCAAAGGATGGAAGAAGCAAGGAGGCAAGCTGGCTGGCTCTGGTAGTGGCATTTCCCCTAGGGGTAGCCTGCTTTGCTCTGGCTGTAGCGGTGTGTTGTGTCCAAGAGAAGAAAGCTGCCCTGGGCAGCCTGCTGGCTCTAAAGAGAGCATTATTCCTTGGAGACATGCTGCAAAGCTAGCAGTCTGGCACAGAAAACAGAGAAGTTACTTATTTGTAAGTTAAATAAAAGTCAATACTGTGATGCATTACGTACCATAAAATCTCCTTCACAAAGAATGTAAGTGCTTTGGGTTCTCAGCCTAGTAACAGAGTGCTTATGTATTTCGTGTTGAATTACAGCAAGTAATGATTTATATGAAGAACAGAATATTTGCCTACAAGTGAATGAGGCCTGCATTTGGGTATTAGCCAAAGTGCTTCAGGATTCCAGTTTAGCAGTCAGCCACAAATGGAGATGAAACCTGCTGACAGTACCTCAAGCCTCTTTATGCTGGGCAACTACCACAGAACACATTCTACGAAGTGAATGGAAAATTTTAAAGAAATCATATTTTCTTTGAAAGCAATTTCAGTAACTTCATTACAACTAAAACTCATTTTTTAAGGATGTTTATGATGTCCAGTTTTACGTTCTCTGCAGTTTTTAAATGTCTTGTTAGTCAGGAATGTTTCCGTGAGCTACAAAAAGGACCAAACTCATTTCCTTGTGTTCTTAGACAACCTCTATTTTTTGCATTTGCAGAAAAGTTCATTTGCCTGGCTCTGCTATTTTTGAGTAGAACATGTGTGACTTGCTTGCTAGATTAAACTGTGCAACAGAGGCTTTTCAGGCAGTCCCTTGTAAAAACCCATTGCCTACATTAAACTCCAGCTCTATAGGTCAGTCATTTTTTAGGCTTTCTTCCCTGCTTTCTCAGGTTAGTTGCTTTAGCACCCTTCTGTTGGCTCCATATACATCTTCAAATTTCCCTCTAAAGATTTCTATTTCAATTGCATTTTTACCAGCTTACTAAGAACTATTGTAGTTTATGGAAATTTCACTGTAAGTATTTAGGTTTCCTTTTACATACAAGACAGGACTCCAGGTATTTGTGCTAATCCCTGTGATGCTTAGGTTAATTAAAAACATCTACAATTAGAAGTCTCTGGTAAGCTGTGTATTTGAAATAAATGGCTACTATATATCTCTTAAAGGATATCTGTTTGAGACGGTCATCCTAAATACTTTAATCATGTTGAAAACCTGGATAAAAATATGGGAGTTTTATGAATATTTATGAATTTTATTTTATATATCTGCCCTTGTCACAGATATTAGTTTTTTGCATTATAGGCTATTGAGTACATAGTTCTTACGTAGTTCTGTTGTGCTGGGCTTTGCTTCTGTGAGAAGTCTGACATGTTGGGGTGCTTTTGAACTGCAGTGAATTATGTTGCTTTCGATGCCCACAATCCATCCTCATGGCATTTGTTACTCTTGTAAGTAGGATTCAAGTGTAGAAAGATGGTAGGTGAGTAGGAAACCTGCTTTGAACATTTTTATTAAAGATACTTGAAAGGAGCCTGATTTGAGCCAGGAGAGGCGTCCCCAGGTCTGGTGGGAGCTGTTCACAAGTCAGTGGCTTTCCCAGCTGGCTGGAACCTACTGCTTGCCATCTAAGGAAGGGTTGTTGACAAGTTAGTGCAGCATAGCACAGTTCTGAATTAGGCAGTGCCACCTTTTTGTTTCAGCCACTGAAGCCATGAGTTAAACTCCTCAATTCCATATGTCACCTGAAGCAGCCTCACAAGTTGCCTTCACTCTGCAGGACCTGCTGAAGTACCACATCATTTACTGCCCTAAGGAGAGGAGGCTCTTGGGCAGCCTGTTTCTGTGGCCGACTTCACTGAACTACTTTCAGTCTCGAGTTTAATAATCTGAGGTTTGAACCTGGACTAGAAGGGATACTGAGCAAGTTCCCAGATGGTGCAAAGCTGAGAGAAGCTGCTGACTCCCTCCAAGGCAGAGAGGCCCTGCAGAGAGACCTCGGCAAATGAGAGGGCTGGGCAATCACCAACCATCCAAAGCTCCACAAGGGAAATTGTTGGACTCTGTACCTGGGATGGGGCAACCCTCGATGGATGGGACTGACTGGCAATGAGATGCTGGAGAGCTGTGCTGCACAAAGGGACCTGGGGGTCCTGGTCATTGGCAAGTTGGACATGGGTCAGCAGTGCCCTGGCAGCCAGGAGGGCCAAGTGTGTCCTGGGGGGCATCAGGCCCAGCATGGCCAGCAGGGCAAGGGAGGGGATTGTCCCGCTCTGCTCTGAGCTGGGGCGGCCTCACCTCGAGGGCTGGGGCAGCTCTGTGTGCCACAGCATAAAAAAGACATTGAGCTATTGGAGAGTGTCCAAAGGAGGGCAACAGAGAGGGCGAAGGGACTGGAAAAGCTGTAAGAGGAACAGCTGAGGTCACTTGGTGTGTTCAGCCTGGAGGAGAGGAGTCTGAGGGGAGACCCCATTGCAGCTTCCTGGTGAGGGGAAGAGGAGGGGCAGGCACTGATCTCTGCTCTGTGTGACAGTGACAGGACCCGAGGGAATGGCCTGAAGCTGTGTCAGGGGAGGTTTAGGTTGGATATTAGGGAAAGGTTCTTCACCCAGAGGGTGTTTGGGCACTGGCACAGCTCCCCAGGGAAGTGGTCACAGCACCAGCCTGGCAGAGTTCAAGAAATGTTTGGACAGCATTCTCAGGCACCTGGTCTGACTCTTGAGGATGTCCTGTGCAGAGCCAGGAGTTGGACTCTGATCCTTGAGGGTCCCTTCCAACTCTACAAATTCTGTGATTCTGTAATCTTTCCAGGTCATTGGTGGCTCATGCTATACAGAGTGCTCTGAGCAGGCTGGACTATTACTTACAAGCTCAGGTTTCAGTATCTGGTGCAAAATCAGACTGAAATGAGGTGTGTGCTTTATCTCAGTTGAATAGACCCAAAATGACTGACAGATGGCGTGGTCTTGTATGTCAAGAAATGTACTTTATGACTTGAAATAATTCACTAAAATATTTTTCATTTAATACTTCTAGTAGGTTACTCAAGCCTGCAGTAATACTCTCAATTGTTCTTTATTGCTGATTTATAGCCTTGTTCAATATATTGCAGCAGTTCCATAGATAAGGGTGAATGAGCAAAATACTCTGCATTAAATCTGCCTAGTTTTAATCAATATTCTCTGAATCTGCAGGATTTGTAAATTATTAAAATGTCACAATTTCCTTTAAAATCATTAGTGCCTGAATGGTTGCTGAGCAATGGCATTGGAAGAATTTATAACTATGACATAATTTTGGATAAATATTCTAGAGGTTGAATGCTGAAATGGTGAAATATTACTAGAAATTATACAACACTAATTTTTCAAGGAAATGCTGCTTCCTGAGAAAGAGTAATAATACAGACCAAGTATGTATCTGAAGTATTCTGACTATCTGTCAGCTAAGTTAAAATTTTGAGAATTATTCCTTATGGTATAGTGGCTTCTCTGATACAGACATCTGCTACTGTAAGCATTGCTTAACAAACTATCCATGCATGTTTTAAACAATATTTTGAGGCACATTTCTAAATTTGTGTCTGAGCTGCGTAATTTTCAGATGGAATCGCTTGATAATTTGAAAATAAAATTTGTGGGTGATGATTCATCAGCTGTTAGCCAAAGTGAGCTCTGGAGTAATTCATTACAGTATCACTAACATTCTGCAGATTGTAATTTAATTGGCCATTTTAAAAAGGGAAAATGTGTGCAGTATGTTGTTTGGGAACAGCAACTTACTGATTGACCAGGAGATGGAAATCTGGTCGGTAGCATGGTGCAGATATTCCATATTTCCATGAGACTGTGGTTTGTCCCAGCTCTGAGGAGTTGTACTGCTGGCATCCCAACTGGGATGGAGTCTCTCACCTTCTGCAGCCTGGTCTTTCTGCTCCCCATCTTGGATAAAGCAACAGCTGCATCCTCTGGGGATAAAATTCTCTGGAAGGAGCATTACTTTCAATAAGTGAAAGGAAATTAAACCAATTTAAGACTGCAGCCTCTAGCTTTATTCAGTAAAATACAAATTAAGTATAAGTGTCTTTGGGCTAGCCTGGTAGGGAAGTCTTAGAGGTCTCATTCTTCATTACTGCACTGTTCCTGTGGTAGTTTTCCACTTATTTCAATGCAGGGTGGTTTCTCTCCTCTGCCTGAACTACGTGTGTCTTTGTTTCTCTTGCTAGAAGTCTTCATCTAGCTGATGCTCAGTGGATCAAGATGAACTGCTTTACCTGCTCCTTATTGCCTGTATGTTCTGTATGGACCTCTGTGAATTAACAGGGTTGTGTTTGAAAAGAGATGGCTGGCAAACATGCCTGAAGAAAATGGGGTGCATTAGTAAATCCTTCAGAAAAGGATATAGATGGGTGCCCTTGAGGGGGAAAACCCATGGGAAAACAAAATGACACAGGTAACTTTTTGAGGAGCTAAATGGCTGTATAATTTCTCTAAAATTTGTCCCCTATGTGACCAAGACCACAAAGCTTTTTTTAAAACTGTCTTTAATGGTATTTTTCTGTGGTAATATTGAATGTGCTTCTTGCAGAGAGGCTGTTCATGTAGGCCACTGGAGAAGAAAAGCCAATGTCAAGCCATGAAACCACTAGTATCGTGGTTTTAAATAATTAGTTTTAGCTGCTAGCAGAGTAGAAGAGGAGAGTATTTGAGGTACTTATGCAATGCAGATCTTGTGAGTGCTATGGGAAGGGAACACAAAGTGATACGTATTTGAAATAGTATCTAGTACTGACACCATTTTTAACTGGAGCTGCTGACAGTGCCTTTTTTGTTTTCATAATCTCCACATATTGTGTAAAATGAATATTAATTGATGTTTAGTTTTTGTTGACTCTTACCTGAGTAAAAATGAGAGAGTCATAAAACACCAGCTGTGTGGTAGCAGCTTTCCACCAGATTCACAACAGAGACCACATCTTGCAGAGCATAAAATGACAGTATGTGTTTCTGTCTCCATAGGTCTTTATGGATATACATGCTATGCATATACCTCTTACTTCTGGGAAAAATAATATTTTTGCTGTCACTATTTGTCCCCTATAAATACATACAGTTCTAGTCTGAGTTTTGTATGTGTACTTCTGGGTGATATTCTTGTATTTGGCTACTTTAGATTTCATTAATGCACAGCAGGGGTACTTCTGGTGAGGTCACAAATCTCAGTGTTTGTCCCAAGTTGTTTTGTTTTTTTTTTTAATAGAAGGGGAAAGAAGAACAAGCTGAAAATACTAACATGTATATTAGCAGCTGCATCTGAGGCTTGTTTGCATTGAGATGCACTGAATACCAAAATGTACTTCAGCTACAGCTATTTACATGCTTGTAATGCAGTAGACACATATTCTGCTGGGTTCTGTTGTATTCCAGCCACAGGAACTCACTGATGCAGGCTTACAGAAATGGGTAATTCCTCAGTTTGTGTATTTTGAGAGCAGCCTGCTGACCTAGAATTACATAATTTCTGCTAAAGAACTCCCTGTGAATTGTTGCTAAAAATTTGTTTAAAGTTTTAGTTGTTGTTTTCATGGTGTTTTAATTGGCATTTGTGGAAGAATGTTACCGTCTTAGATAAAATACTAGGGATTTTTATTTGTTATTTAACATGTATGGGCTGTAATAATTTGTTACTTTCTCTAGCTGCTGCGCCAATAGTTTCCCCAGCGATGATGTCTGAAAAGTACAAACAGGTTCTTGTTCACCTATTCATATTTATGTTGGTCACAAAAGGATGAAACTTTTAAAAAAATACTTATACTGTTGGGAGTATATTTAGATGTATGCTATGTGCTGGAGTGATGTGGTAACAGGAAAATAAGGACCAGTAGCAGAAATCAGGAAGTGCTATCAGTGATAGGCTGTGGTAGTTAGTGAGTGGTGATGCAAAGTGTGTTTTGATCAGTGGATTGAAAAGAAATACTCATCTCCAGCTTTGGGACACAAATTTTGAGTGGGAGTTTCTAGCACATGCAGCTCTACACCAGTTTAGAAAGAGTGTTTGAAGATGGAAGGAAAGCTGTAGAAGTAGCGGCCACAGAAGCTGTCGGGACTAATGTCAAGAGGAGACTGAAGGGACAAAGGAGAATAAGGTGAGAAACCTGAGCTGAAAGGCAGTAGTTTTGTATGGGTGTGACAAATCTGTGAGGCATCTTTAGAGCCTGACCCTTGGGGATCCCTCAGGATACTGTCTGCAAATTCCTGTCTCTCTTACAACATTGGTTTTCCTAAAAACTTACACGACCTCTTTTGCACTGATACTTGAATATGTGGTAGTGTGTTGCTCGCTACCACAATTTTGAACATTGACTGTTCTACTAATGTGTGGTTTCTTTTCCTACAGCTTTTTAATGCTACAGTAGTTGCATTTTATAGATGTAAAAGTGGTCATCTGGTCCGACTTCCCCGGCTATTATAACCATGTTGTGTTACTTAATCATTCCTGTATTGAATGCAAAAATTGAATTTTACATAAGTGCACCTTTCAAAAGGCATCATTTTTAGATCTGGAGAGATGAAGAGATTAAAAATCCACCATTACTAGTTACTCTTTCCAGTGGTTTAGCTCATTTGTTCATGTTTTGTTGAAGAGGAGGGTATGGGATTGAAGAATAAAGACAATAGGGGACATAGTAAGAGAACAGAAACAGAGAATAAAAATATTCTAGCAAATGTTCCTTTGGCCTGCAAGAGAGACTTTATTTTAGTGCAGAGAAGAATGTGAGAAGAAAATGTGATACTGTTATGGAGGAGGTGAATGACATGATAAAAATTGAAAATGCAGTGTGCAAATGCAAATTAAGGCAGCTTCCAGCTTATGGACAGTTTGTTGCTGAATGTTACAAAAGTAATTTGGAAGTCCTCCCATAGTTCCTTAGGTGTGGAAAGGATGGTGTGGGAGTTGAAGGTTCTGTGATTTGACTGAGTGAACTTGAGTTAAATTTCTGCTTCTTGTTGGTTCAAGTATTATAATTATCTCAAGGCAAGCCGTAAAAGAAAGAGAAGAAATTTATACCACATCTACAGGTAATTTTTCTCTCTTTGGTTGCAAGATCAGCATTTACTGTAAGCCAAGGAAATGTTATGTTTTCATTAACCAGTTTTGTTCTTGTGCTCCACTTCCACAATCCCTTTTTACATGGGAAATTTAAACTATAAATTACTTTGACTTCTCTATATTTTCAAGAAGTGTTTTATTCTTTTTAGTACAGATGAATTTTTCAGTGGGTCATTGAAGATAATCAATCTTGAAATTTCTCTGTTACTGCTAATCTTTTACGCTTGGAAAAATTCATATTTAATTTTTCCTTTGAACACTTCTGAAGCACTTATGAGCAATAATACTCTTCTAAAACATTTAATGATGTAATGTAGAATAGCTGCTAGTGATTAAAACCAAGACAGTTATAATGGAATATTTACTGGGTAAATAAAAAAGAGACTAACCAGTAAATAGTGGTATGAGAAACATTAAATTCTTTTAGTGGAAAAACATCAGAGAATTGGAATGTAATTTTAGCTTGAGTCTTTTATCAAATGCGAGCATCTCACTGAAATATAAGTGTTAGCATGTTATTTTCATTTTTTCCTTTAGTTAGTGGAATAATAGTTAAAAGGTATTACAAATTATGCTGTTGTTACATACTCAGCTTAATGTAGCATGAGTGCTGTGGCTTCTGTAATGGATAGAGTTGTCCTGGAGTCTGCACTGTGCTGCTGTTGGGATAGGAGGGAACTGATGTAGTTGAAAACTGATTGCACTTGTCCTGCTTCTCTGGGTCTTCAGCTAGATGAATTCGTTGCCTATGTGTCCGTTCAGGCATCTCTGATTTCCTTTGCCTTGCAGTATATTCTCTGGTGTTGGAACTTCTGGACTGTGGTATCTACAGAGATATCTATCTTTTCTTGAAGTAAGGATGTGAAGTAGATAGGAAGAGATTTTATTTTGCATTATGATTTCCTGCCTGTCTGGACGTTAGGAGGGAATGTAGAAAAGGACACGTTTCCTGCTCGTGCAAGATGCTGGCTGCCAAGCTGAGGTAGCAAGTGGTGGAGGCAGGAGTGGGATGGGCCGTGGGAGCTGTGCTGTCCTGGCTGAGGGCTCCTGCTGCAGTGAAATGCTCCAGGGGGCAGGGCTGGGGCTTTGCCCAGTGACTCACAGCTGCTGCCTCGGGGCTCGGGCTCTAAGGGCTGACACTGGCACTTGCCCTCTGCCACTGAAGGGGCCGAGCTACCCCGCAGGAGACATCCCTGCTTCCTTGCGTCTTATCTCTGTCTGCTGCTTTAGCTTTATTCAGGAGCAGAATGTGTAAGGAAACAGCAAAGCCTGACACTGCAGAAAATTCCTGGGAAGCACGAGAGAAAGCAGATTGCACACTATGTGAGAACAGGAAAGGAATCCTGTTTCTTCGAAGCCTGCAAACGTTGAGAAAACTAACAAACTGTCAGGCCAACAGATTTATTACAGACCTGCAACCAGGTTGCCTGCAGAGGACTGAACAAAGATTCTCACACTAAGTGTATAAGTACAGTCTTAACTCTGCAATGAATGAATCCATTTTGCTCTCAGCTTATAAGTCTCGCATTCATACTCTGCAAGAATGCTGCAGCATTCCTTCTCTCCTGCAGAGGTGACTTGGTTACCTCTTTCCTGATGGGTTATATGGTAACTCTGAAGGTACAAACCCAGTGACATAAAGGGGCATTAATGGCAAGGAGTTTAGCATTTAAAGTGGAGGAATAGTACTTGTACTGCTGCTTTCTCTCTCTCGAGTCTGAAGATAATAAGGTAGCTAGGTGTAATAAAAAGTTAGCAAAACCAATTTTTCTGCACATATAACTGTGTCTAAAGATTTTACAACTAAAGAATTATTAGCTCTTCTTTTCAGTTAATCATCTGAGCAATGCAGTGCTTCTAAAAGACATACTCCCAACTAAACTTGTTCTCATTTTTGCAGCAGGAAGGCTCACATTTACATTAAAGTATTTTAAGCAAGATTAAATATAAATTCATATACACATTCAGGAGGTTAATGCTGGAATTAACTATTCTAACTTTTAAAACTGATTTACTGATTTTTTGGTTTAACCCCAGCTGGCAACTAAACACCATGTAGCCATTTGCTCACTCCACCTTGGTGGAATAGGGGGGATAATCAAAAGAGTAAAAGTGCAAAAACCTCCTGTGTTGATACAGAAGAAAGTTTAACAGGTAAAGCTAGAGTTGTGCATGCAAGTAAAGCAAACCAAGGAATGAATTCACCACTCCCCACAGGCAGGCATGTGTTCAGCCATCTCCAGGAGAGCAGGCCTCATAATGCATACCAGTGACTTGGGAAGACGAAGACCATCACTACAAATGTCCCCCCTTCCTTGGTCACTCAGCTTTATATGCTGAGCACGATGCCATCTGGTTTGGAATATCTCTTTGGTCACTTGGGGTCAGCTGTCCTGGCTGTTTCCCCTCCTAATTCCTTGTGTACTCTCAACCCACTCACTGGTGGGATGGGTTGAGAGGCAGGGAAAGGCCTTAACTCTGTGCAAATTTTGCTCAGCAGTAACTAAAATATCCCTGTGTTACCAACACTGTTTCCAGTACAAATCCAAAAAATAACTCCATACTACCTACTGTTGAAAAAATTAATTCTACTCCAGTCAAAAGCAGCACACTAGGCTAAAAATGTTGCCATAAAATCAATGAAATAGTGAGTATTTAATTTCTGAACTACTAAATCTGTTTCAGGAATGAACCCAAACTTCATATTCTTAATTCTCTTACATCAATTCCCTTAGAATTTCATCCTCCTTGAAATGTGGTGGGCAGGCATTTGTGATTCACACAAAAAGTGCCATATGTTGCTGAAAACTGTAAATACATTTGCAAAGAGGTGCGAAGCTCTCAAAGCTCAATTCTGCCTTTAGAGATGTTACTGGCCAGGGTTTACCTTGAGAATGTTTAATGAGGTGGCTCAACATAAGAACAAACCAGTTGTTAAGATAGGGGTGACATGGAGTTTTTCACAAGTATAGCTCTGTGTTTCAGCATGATGATATTAATGTACAACTTCTTCAGTCATGAGAGATTATATAGTGGTTAAGGATATTTAAGGTGATGGGAGAAACCAGGTTATTTCTAACTATAAAGCTGTAACTTGTTTGTTTTCCTCTGTTTGGTTTGTTTAGTCTGAGCAAATTCTATGAGCTCAATTTCTAAGCTGTGTAAAAATATTTCTTTTTTTTTTTTGTTTACACATAGGTTACTTAAAATTCATAGAGCATTTCTGTACTTTAATGTCTGGTATTTGTGAGCTGAGTCTTTGCATTTGCAAAATGACAGAAAATTGTTGAAGGTGAAAGCTTAGGCCTCATGGTAACTTACAATGTGAGTTTGAACAGTGCATTCAGGTTTTTTAAACTTAACTTTTTTACTTACTATTTTTGTATATAACAAGGAAAAGCTTTGGATTTTGTCTTTGGAGTTCTTGGAAGTCTTTCTGTCCTGCCTAAGTCAATGACTTATGACTGAGATTCACTGTCTTGAGACAAACTTCTGCTGTTCTCTTGTATTCAGACAAGGGATCTCTGATTCCTCACAGGGAGGGAAGGGATTTGATTTTTTTGGTTTTCTTTTGTTCTAGGCAAATTTCAGAGAAGTTAGTGCTCAACCAAAAGGCATATACAATAATTATATGAGAAAAAGTATGTAGGGATAGTAGACCTTAAGAGAGAAGGCAAAACCACACTGATATGCAAACAGAAATGGGAGCTTACCAGTGGCAATTAGAATTCTTTAGTTCTTTGGGGACATGAGCTAATTTAAAATGTGTGAATTGTTAATGCTTCACCTTTTTATTGTATTCCTTACTTTGTGTTGGATATGCTAATGGCAGGTTAAGCCAGTGAAAACCTATGTTCTTTTTTCTGTTTTATCAGAAAGCTGCTGCAGTTGTGAGACATTACTTTGTGAACATCTGTCACTTATAATATTGAGTTGGCAACCCCCCAAATTGTTAATGAATAAATGAATTCTAAGATCTGAATGGGCTGTACTTGTATTGGAAAGCTTTGGTGGCTAGCTGCATACACAACAAGCATCACTTCTAAATACTGGGTCTAGACTAATTAGGTTATTCTAATAGATGGGTTGTTGATGAAAGCACTTAAAACTTTAGTTGAAAGAATCTTCAGACAAACAAACAACAACAACAAACCCTATCCAAGAACTCCCTCTTGAGCTTCAAATTGAGAAGTGTTCCTAATCCCAGCTGTGTAGTCAAAGTAATGTGCCAGCTGTCCCAGACCTGGCTTTGACAGCTGACTGCTATAGGCAGAATGACAAGATATAGACAACTGTAGAGACAATTTTTGATAATGTCTGGGGGAGGGGGAAGATGCATAAAATATTATTTTTTAGTGGTTATTCAGCACAGAATGAGAAGACCCTGAAACAACAGCAACATCCCTTACTCTCCACACAGGTACTGGCAAACTGAGTGCATCAAAGTGCTGCATTGAATAAGTGTGGTTTTTTTGGGAGAGAAACTGTTCAGTTCTTGAAGCTGCAAAAGGGATTATTACTTTTTTCAGTGTTTTTCAAGGCTTCCAACTGAATTAATTCTGTGCTTCTGTGAAAACCTCATGCTTGACTTGCAGAACAGTAGTATGTTTAGAAATGAAGTAATTGAAGTCTGGAATGAAATATGTAAAATGGATCACAGAAAGCCAATGGCATCTTGGCCTGGGTCAGCAGTGCTGTGGCCAGCAGGAGCAGGGCAGGGACCGTCCTCTGTACTGGGCACTGCTGAGGCCACAGCTCGAATGCTGTGTTCAGTTCTGGGCCCCTCGCTGCCAGAAGGACACTGAGGGGCTGGAGGGTGTCCAGAGAAGGGAACGGAGCTGGGGAAGGGTCTGGAGCACAAGGGCTGTGAGGAGCAGCTGAGGGAGCTGGGGGTGTTTGGGCTGGAGAAAAGGAGGCTCAGGGGGGACATTGTCACTCTCTACAACATCCTGACAGGAGGGTGTAGCCAGGTGGGGATTGGCCTTTTCTCCCAGGTAACAAGTGACAGGATGAGAGGAAATGGCCTCAGGATGCACTGGGGGAGGTTTAGATTGGATATGAGGAAAAATTTCTTCCCAGAAAGGTTTGTCAAGCATTGGAAAAGGTGGAAATGGTGGATTCACCATCCCTGGAGGTATTTAGAAGACATGTGAATGTGGCACTTGTGGACATGGTTTAGTGGTGGACATGGTTTAGTGGTGGACATGACCACTGGGTTAATGGTTGTACTCTATATTCGAGGTCTTTTCCAACCTAAATGATTCTGTGGTTCTCTAAATCATGTTCATAAATCAGCTCTGTGACACAGGCTACAGGACTGCAACTTATGTAACAAATAAAAATAATACCTTGGTCTTGGCAACTGGAATACTCATAAGTTGGAAAACCAGTCTGATCTTACATGCTTAAATGGTGGGCCTGAGACAGACTGCTGCATGTGCGCTGACTTGTGCTAGAATGTTTAGCACTCAAGCAAAGTATGCCCCTATGTGAGTATCTTGAAATTTGGAAACTCACCTCTCTCTCTCTAAACAGTGTCAACTGCCCAAAAAGGACTTTCATAGAAGGTGTTTATTCTTTGTGCATGAACTTGCATCTTAGCCTTGTTCAGCTTATCTGAGCTGTGCCCTGTGCTTTTGAAATAGAATTGGTACTTGCACCTGAAACAGGGAAGTTTAAAGGTGATATCTAGGATACAATGATACCAAAAGTGTGATTATTCTCTCCTCAGAAGTGCTTCTCAATGGCTCTGGTAGCAGTCAGCTTGAAGCAGCTATGGGTGCATTTCCTTGCACTCACTTGAATGTGAAGATGTACTTCAGATAACCCAAAAGTTTTAAAGCTTGTTCAGATTTTTAGCAAATAATTGAGTTTGTAATTTTGTAGTTTGTGAAGACTCCCTGAGTATACTTGTCTTGGCACTATGTCCCAAGAGATCCTTTATTATTTCCTGAATGACAATCTAAGTGCAGCGCTCAGCCACCCCTAATGAGTGGGCTGATTGTGTGACTGGGGAACAAAGCTGTTACTGACAACGTGTTCCCTTTAGGTTTGTCTAGGGCAGTAAATAAAAAGTACATCATTTGCATAAGCCTATTAAGTGGTATTCTCAAGGGGAATAACAATAATTTCTAATGCTGTTTTCAGTGCTGACGGTTGGTCAATTTAAAAATTAGATATTGAGAAGGATTCCAGTGACAGGAAAAGGTGGAACTGGTTTGTGGCTATGCAGCAACAGGGTCAGGAAAATGCAGAAAATGTGAATCCTTCTGTGAGCAGTGAATGTCCAGTTTTATATGTTGTCTGGAGTGAAGGGAAAAAACAAGCCATACCAGTACAGTTGTTTGAAGAATAAGGTAATTTCAGAGATTTAAATGCAGGTGGAAAGAGATTAGTGAGCACAGTATAAATTCACAGTATCTGTTTTAAGCTAAAAGTATACAGATGCTTGTTTTTCTGCATGAAACGAGCCAAAATGAATCACAATGAAATTAAACATATGTTATTTGCACTGGCTTGTTTAAATCTGTTTCACAACAATCATTTATTGGAACCACTCAAATTTGTGTGGAGGGAAAAACACTTGTGGTCTATGATATTTCTTGGAGTGGCAGATTGAAAAAGTTTACTACATCATCCTTGTAAAATAGAAAGCTTCTCTATGCTGTTTGTTTAAAAGGGGACTTGTAGAGTAACTTGTTTTGGTAAAAGTGTATCAAAAGACAAAAGTAAACTTTTCTTTAAATCTTTATAGCATTGTTTTCAGTTTCTCATTTAGGTTTTCCCTATAAAAGTCCTCACAATTGGTTGGCCAAAGTTTGTGTGATTCTGTCTCCCAAAAGTTTATTGATAAGCACAGTTATGAAATAAGTATATAAAAATTCTCTCTCTTTGTTCTGAGATGGAAAAGGAGTGTATCCTGGATAACGGGAATACCAACATGTGCTCCAAAATACAGCTTTAACGTTTGTCCAGGACATTTCAGAAACAAACGTTCAATTTTTGTTTTCTCCTTACACAAATGTGTAAAAGGGTTTTTGGTACAAGTAGTTTTAAAAAATGTTGACTGGAGTAGAAAAGCAAGGTCTAGAGAAGAATAGAGAGAAGATTTGTAGTGTATTAAATGCCTTCATTATTCTAAAAAAATATTTGTCATAGCTTAAAAAACAGATTTTAATTTGCAGGGTAGTCAACGTGTTATTCAGAGTCAACACTGGATTGTGTTCCTAGGGCTTGAGACTATTATTTTATTAATGCTATGTAATTAAAATGGCAAATGGAAAATTAGAACTTAGCATCTGGGGGTAGTTTTACTGATATATTCCATGATATATTTTATGTGCTTATCCATCCTTGCAAGTATGCATAACTTCTTAGACATTTGGCTAGTTCTTGAAACTTAAATTAGTGGGAAAGATATCGAAAGATATTATGGAATACTAGCAGTAGGTATTGACTTTGTGATAATGATTCCAACTATAATTATCTTTGGTCTTTTCACACATTGTGAAATATTTGCATAAGGGTCACAGAAATTTTTAGCAAGTACAAGGTATATTTGTTGAGTACTTTCCCGTGTGAAAATGTGGTGCTTTTATGCCCAGAATTAACATATCAGGTTATTGTTGCAGCAAGTTTTCAGTTCTGTGCCAGTGAAGCTGGTGGCTTTGATTAGATGTTGCAATACAGTCAGTGGGATTGTAGTTTGTCATTTGAGACTGCCTTGGTTTCAGCATGGTAATTCTTGCAGCAGGAGGAGCTCTAGATTCTACCAGTGTGCCAGCCTAGCTAAGGTTTGCCTGCTGTCTTAAATGGAAGCACTGTTAGGATAAAGGCTGTTATTCTTTTAAACACTTGCTTGATCTCTGCAGGAGTTCTCAGGGCTGCACAGTATCAAGGTAAGATCTTTTTAAAAGTAAGTATTTTGAGAACAATCAATTTGGTGGTCAGGCAATCCCTGGAACAATGTCCCCCACTGCTGGATATTTTCAAGAGGTGGCTGGAGAGCATGCTAGATAATCTCATGTTTGGCTCCCTTTCCCATGAGAGGTTGGACTAGATGATCTTCTGAAGGCCTTCCTGATTTTGTTTTGAGGTGGTTATGTGGCAGATTGGTAATACTCCTGATGGACAGGTGTGTACATTGAGGAGTATCAGGACTACCCAAAAATGTTGTGAGGGCACCCAGGCACCTGCTATTCAGTGCAACTGCAGGTTGCAGCACAGCTGTCACTGCTGGATGCCTCACATGCTCAAGAGTCAGCTTCTTATATCTGATCTGGCTCTTCAGGGTAAAGCAGTACTCTTTGATAAGCCAGAAACCATATGGTTATACTTTGAAAAAAATCTCGAGCTGATGATTGAAGTGCTGTATACTTTGTTGTGGCATGGCAGGCAGCACAGCCAACCTCAAAATGTCCTGAGCTGAGACACCACTGTCCCCAGTCATTAGGGGGCTGAGAAGACAAAGTGAGCAATCCTGACACACGGGCTTGCTCTGGAGTTGCTTAATCCTTCATCTCCTCTATTGCAGTGACACAGGCAAAAAGCAGATATTACTGCTGTTTGCAGAAGGGTTCTGGGGTGGGTTTTAGGATTACAGAGTTGCTGGGTTTTTTTCTTGACTTAGTGTCCAGTTTCAAGTAGAAATTCAAACCTGTTTAGACAAATGTGCATACTGGTTTAGGTGCAAATGCTGGAGTTGAGATTGTAGAGTTAAAAGTGAGGGACCAGGATTTTAATTATTCAGGTTGTCATTCTTCCCATGGCTTAATAGTGTGCTGTCTTCAGGAGACTGGAGGGAGGTAGTGAGTATATTAAAAAAAAAAATACAACAAAAACAAAGAAAAAAGTCTCCCCAAAGCCTTCAGAATTATTGGATTGCCCCTAAAATAGAGTAGAAGATGTTGTATTTTTTAATGCTTTCCATTATGAAAACACTAAAAGAAATAACTTTGGCTCTTTCAGAGAGGTTAAGGAAGGATAGGAGTAGTTAAATTTCAAAGTTGTTTTGAATCTGGTTAATTAAAAAGATCTTATTAAAAGGACCTTAAAACATTAAGGTAAATGTTGACACTTCTTAAAACAGTCTTCACACCTGTACATACTTTATTCTTTTTTAATATAGTGCTTTAAAGTATTTCTATGCAAATGATTTTTTTTTTTAAGAAAGGGGATATTTTCTCAGGATTTCCTGAGATTGTATGGATTTCAGCCCCAAGCTGTAATGATTTGCTTATTCTCTACAGCATATAATGACACACATGACTGTAGAAGGGTGGTTGGAAAAACCTGAAATACTCATGATCAAATCCCTGAGGTTAATTTTGCCTACTGATTTACTTGAAGGAATGGTATACCATTAAAACATGGGGGCTGAAGACATTTTTCATTCTACTCATGGTGTGTCTTCCCTTTGTTAGTCTTAAACAGTATAACTGTTTGATTTCCTTTACTCCATGGAACAATTAGAACAAAGCATTTTGCTGGGTCAGTAGTGTGTTGATTCTGTAGAACACTTACCTGTCCCTGTGTTGAGTCAACAAACTTAAGAACCAAGTCAAGAGCCTTATACTGTGCTTAACTTTGAAGGCAAATTGTGCTTTTTAAGTGCTGCTGTATTTGTTATGAGGAGCTTTTCAAGTGGTACTTCAGTGTTTTAGAGAGATACTTAGAGCTACTGTGTAGAATTGCACAGGTTTGATTGCATTTTCAGAGTACATAGTGAAATCTCTGTTCCTGTAAATGATGCCTTTTTTTTTAATAGAATTTAAATGATAGAGCCAGGATGGGTCCTCAGAGAAATTCCTAGACCCTGAAGTTCATTGCAGACCAAAAAGTACTGTCTTAAAATGCTGTTCTCATTTTTAAACCACCTTCTCTCCCCAGTAATGAACTTAGAGACATGAATTGGACTGTTTATTTAAATTGCCTTTAGCTCTCTCTATTTAACAAGTAGCAGAAAAACCTTTTGCATAAATAAAAGCAAATACTAGTTTGCATCTCCTCAACCTGTGTCATTGTAAGCAAGTTGCTGCCTGAGTGGTATAATATATTTAATTTGGGACTTTTTCCACTCATAAATATTGAAAACTTAGCTGATACTAAATCAAATGGTTGGAAGTTTAACTGTACAAAATGAAACTTAAAACTAGTTGTGATGTTTTCTTAATTTGATGAAAATGGACTTTCATTACAAAGAAATTGTTTTGAATAGAAGTTATTGATAGTTTAAAAAGACTATAAGCTGAAAGAAAAAAATATGATACTTCTTGGTTTTCCCTTTTCAGTCTGTAGCTTTTAATGAATTTAAAAGAAAAATGGGTTCTTTATCTTCTTTTTCTTGCTGTTTCTTTTCTCAAAGGGAGATGATTAGTACTGAAATACATACATGCATGCGTGTGTGTATATATATATATATATACACACATATATACACACACACATATGTTATGAAAGCTAAGGGATCTTTCTGAGATATTGGTTGTATAAGTAGATTCTGGAGGCCAGTGCTTGCCTGGCTGTTCTCCAGTACAGGATGCTCATGTGTAATCAGATTAAGCTTCAAAATATTTAATTTGAATTATTTTTTTCTGACTATATGACATGTTTTATATAGGCAAAATATAAACGGAAAGAGTAGGAGTCTGACAAAGCACACTGTGCCTATAAAAAACACACCATGTATTTTAATAACCTGAAATGCTCTTCTCACTTTGTATTAGTAAAAAATGTCATCTTTAAGCATCCAGTCCTTAAGAACATTTTTGAGCATTTGTGCTTGCTCTCTATTTATTCCAGGATTGCTTTGTTTTCTTGGGAATTATCTACTGTGTCTACTATTGCTTAATTGAGATCTAATAAGGTCATATCCTAACATAGTTTGCTTAATTCTAGATATATCACTATCAACCTTTCTGGCAGGGCACCCCAGTAACACCAATGTGTTTCATTCATCACAGAATTGTTAGTCTTCATCTAGTGCAATCCCTCTGCCAAGGCAGGGTCATCTAGAGCAGGTTACACAGGAACACATCCAGGTGGATTTGGAATGTTTCCAGAGAGGGACACTCCATGCCCTCCCTGGGCAGCCTGTTGATGTATGAATAAATTCCATCTCAGGTGTATTGTTTTTGGTTCCCCAAAATCTTCTGATCCTATTTTATTTGGTATTCAGTATTAGATACTTCAGGAGTCCTAATTCATGTCCATAGGGTGGATTTTGTGATCAGCCAAGTGATCATGGATTAGTTTCGTGGGAACTAGTGTTGCAGTTGGAAGAATAAACTTTGTCAGCAGGTTGCAAGGCTTTTTTTTTCTTTGGTGTGTGCATGAATTTGGCTCGCAAATACTGTGTGATGCTTTTAGTGGTCTCCAGCCCTTAAATGATTGTTTCCACTAAAATATAGATTACTATGTTAACACTTTCTCCCATATGTGACAGCACGTAGGCGGGCTGTGTTCTGCAAAAGACTGTATACCAAGCTGGCACTGTGAGGGGACAAGTGGGGACGTATGAACTGGCAAGACATTAAAAATCTGTGAAATCTGTTGTCTTATTTCTTCCTGATAGAGTGGAAGAAGAGAATAATCTGTGTCTGCAGAGGCAAGCAGTGTAATGCAGTAAGAGTGGATCTGCAGAGGGAACCAACCCCACGTTTACACCACACACTAGTGTGGGGTTTTACACGGGGGCTGATCAGTCTATTCCTGCCCATTAGGCAGTTAAGGCATGTAAGGTGCACTCCTGAGGGCATCTGAAATGCTTGTTTCATCCAAATTGAACCCATTTTAGGTGCTCTGAGACTGCTCTAGTGTGCCCACCAAAACATACTAGATTGGAATGATCAGAAACACTCTAATGCTGATGGTTCATGATTTGGTTTACTTTAGGTTGTACTTTTTTTAGTATATTTTTTTTTGTTTTGTCCTCTCTTCTTTTTACTTATAATCACTGATTTTTATTCAGTGCAAAATGCCATGATGTACCATATCAATTTCCTTCATTCTTAGCAGAGTATAAATTAGATGAGTATGTGTATATGGATGCCCACAAATATGTATGCACATACTTAGAGTGAGCAGTTTGTATGTCAATAGTCTGACAGACTTGGAGTCTGTAACCAGGAGAGTCCTGGCAGTGATTAAGAAAGACATTCAGGATGGAGGGATGTCCCTGTATCAGTGATTGACAGTGTACACTTGATAATGTCTTTCTTGCACTGAAACCAACTCTGAATGTTGTCTTCTTCATCTCTATGTTATAACTACATTCCCCAGGACCTGGTTGTTTTCCTTTCCCTGCAAACAAAGGAGTGCACTGTGCTTAAACAAGCTTTGGGGGAATTTCTTCATTAGTCCTTGCCTTATGAGGTTACTTCAAGCAGGGAGATATAGTGTCTTCTAAGCATACTGTTCTCTCTTACAAGGTCATTGTCTTTTCACTGCATGTTTATGCAGTAAGTAATGCAGTTCTCATTTTTGATACTGAGATGCTACTGTAATGTGACTTCTACTTTAAAGGAGACAAGGATTTATAATTGCTTGCTCTAATTTGCTTATGAATCTTCAAATGTGTAATTTGAATACCCAAAGCTCCTGTTAGATATTCAGTTGAAATTCTGTTCTTCAAAGCTCTTAGAACAAAAGAGTGGGATCCTGAGTAAAAAATGATTTCACAGCAGGCCTAGCAGCAATCAGTGAATCCAGAAGTGAGGCTTACAATATACAGTTAACTTTGAACAACCCACTCCAGTGTATTTCATGGAATTTAAGCATCCACATCAACATGAAATGATGGTACCTCTCCACCTGTGTGTGTGACTTTCCAAGAGTGCAGCTGACACTATCTGGTGGTATCAGCCAAATGGGGATCATCTGCAAGGTTGGCCAGTAATAGGATTCTGACAGCTAAGCAGTTGGTTTTCAGTATCTTATTTGAGAATTTGTTAGGATCAAATGAAACTATCAAGCCAGGTCAAGCATTTAATCTTTTACACAGGACTATTTGTCATTGCTGGTGATAGGGAAAAAACCAGGAAGAGTTTCTGCAGCCAGTAGCTCCAGACAGCACAACAATTGTAGTAATAAGAACTGGGAGAACTCCTTAAGGTCTTCTTTAGCACTAAATTCTGCCACAGGTTTTCCAGGGAAGATAGAGTAGATGATGTCACTTCTCTCCTCCTTCTTGAAATATCAGTACATCACTGAAGGAAAGGGAAAAATCAAATCTCTGGTTCTGGACAGCGACACAACATTTTAAATGTTACTAGCTATCTGATGCAGTTTTGAAAATAGCATAGTTTGAATTTAATAGTTTTACAAATTAAATTTACTGTACAAAAAAGGTATATTTCTAGAATACAGCTAGAAGGCAAGAAGATTCTAGAATCAGATCTGTGCTGAAACAATACTGGGTCTGTCAAGTCTTCATATCCTTATCTCTCTTCCTGAATGTAGCTATCACTTCTGCTCTGCAAGGTCACACTGAATTCTCTGTCACCTTATTCATCACTAAACAGTCCTTCAAAGTTTTTTCCTTCATATCACTTCTTCTTTTAACTCATTCCTGTGTTTTGGTTAACATTCATGGATTTACAGCATATTTGTTATGAGTTGTTGCAATCTAAAATAGATTTATCATCTTGGAAATTTTTAGGAATAGAGTCTTGGAATGGACTCGGCTTTCAGGATTCAGGTTTCTATGTTCCCATGTAGAAGCAACATCATCTCTTTTTTCTGCTTTACAATGTAATTGTTTATTTATTTTATGTGTGAATTATATCTACCTGTTCCTGTGCAGGCTTTATTTTTAAATCTAAATAACTTAAACATCTTATTTACTCTTTATGCATTAGGGGATTTTGTTGTGTGAGTGAGTTTTTTAGAGGATTTATAATATTACCCTTATTCTTGTGGTCTATTTAATATGTAGGATTTGTTTTGGTTGCTCTGTACTTAAGTTGCTCCACACTTCTGATTATCCGTGTTGCTTTATTCTGTATTTCTTGCAAAGTGTCCACGTCTCTGAGGCAAGAAGATTGGAGCAGATGTAGCTATCAGAATGCAGTGTATCATGAATAAAGATATTGGTTAGCTTTCTGTTTTGTTCTTGGTTTATTTTACTTTTTGATTGCACATAAGTGGTTAGCTCATGTTTGAAAAATTAGGCACAGTAATTTGAGATCTTTAAGAGGTATATAGGATATATAGGTAAAGTTCATTTGTGTGTGAATAGTGATATATAGCCATTTTTCTGCGTTAATTTGTGTTTTCTGTTATTCAGTACATCATTCTGTTTTCAAGTTCAATATCACTGTGACTCCTCTCAGTAAGTTTGTTGTTGACAGATTTTTCTAACCCAGTTATTCACCCTTGCTTCAAAATTTCTTGGGAATGTGTGGAGCATTAAAAAGCTTAGCTGAAATTTTGGAAGTTCCTGTTAACAACCCTCCCACTTTGTGAAAAATGTCTTTCACTCTTATATAAATTAACAGTTTATCAGTGTGTAAAGGGGTCTGCCCTCTTATTCTGCAGTTTTTCATCCTATAATGGTTTTTCCTTGTCTTTCCAGCCGCTGCTGCCTCTCTGATCTTTTTCCTCATCAAATATAGTTATAACATAGTCTTTGTGCAAAAGCAAGTAATTAGAATTTTGAAGAGTAGTGCCAAGACTGATATTTCAGTTGCTGGAGTGATGGATGTGGGTAGGGGGCAGCGAGATGCAGATGCTGACTCCTCGTAGGGAAGCAGCTGCAAGAGGATGCTCGGCTTTGCCAGGAAAAGCCAGGCTGTGTGGAGCCTCTTGGCAGGAGTTCACTGAGCAAGACTGAAGGCAAGTAATCCTACCTGGGGGCAGATAATCCCCAGGTGAAGGCCTAGAGATGGGTGTCAACCTGCCAGGCAGGTTCAGCTGCTCACCTTCTACAATTTTCCACTTTTTTGTGCTTTTCTGCTACAAACAAGCTGCTAGGACTTAATTTTGTCAGTGGTTCTCTCCTCCCTCCAACTGTTCAGGTTTCCATACCTTTCTACAAATGATTTTTGGTTTTTTTTTTCTCTTACATTATGCTTAGGGAGTCTCAAATCACACAGTGACAGCTGCTGGTGTTTCAGGAGGTTCAATCATAGGCTACTCACGCTGTCAGTTGCTTGTGCTGCCTACAGGCCTTTTTAGGCTGTGCTTAAGGGAAGTGTAACCTCCTCTGCAGTCCTGCTGTTAAGCTTGCAGTAACACCTCTGTGCTATCCTCAGTACAGCTAGATGACTCGTGCTAAATTACACCAGTGTCTCTTTAATTTAAGTAGTGATTTTCCCCATGGTGTTGTATCAACAGCTTTATTGAACAAAAGTATTTTATGCATTTCCCTTAAAACAATTTCTTTGATAACTAAAGAGTAGGGGTTTGGCTTGACATCTTTGGCCAACCCACGCTGAATCTTGTCCTGTTTTGTATTTTTATGTCTTTTGTTTCTGTTGCCATGAAAAGTTGTTTCAGGTCCTTTCAACACACTGATTCAGGTGGTGATAGTTGCTCTATTTTTCTGGGCTCTGTTTGTGACTGTGCTTTGTTGTTCTGAAAGCACATTCTGATATTCTGTAATCCTACATTCTTGCTGCATAACAACTCCACTAGTATTGTTTTTACTGGTGTGCAGTCCTAGGAATCAGTTTGATTTCAGTCCTATTAGTCAACTTATATGATGTTATTTTCTCACTTGGATCCCTGTTTCTGCTACTCACAGGGTTCCTTCTAAATTTTCTTGCAATGGTTATTTATTCAGGAAACTATATAATCCTACAGGCTTGCTTTTGCTTAGATATATATTCCTAAGAATTTCACACTCTCTGGTAAACCATCTTTTCTAATGAAGCTGATTTGTCCCCCAGCTGTTCTCCAGTTGCTTAATTTCTCAGCCAGCCCTTTCTGGGCTTGAATTTTCCATGCTCGAGGGTATCCAAGGTGGTAGGTGCTGGAGCTTGTGACACTAACAGTCCACATCTGGGAAGTGTAGGTCCAGAGGGACTCACGCTTGGAGAGAATGAAATCTTCAGGGACTCAAGGCCATATTTAACTCCGTGGGTAGTATTTGCAGTTTCCAAAAAACTGTTTTCCAAAAGTGTAAACTGATGGATTTTAATTGTGTTTTTATTTGGGTCTTATTTCTTTAGCATGTTTCAACAGGAGTATGCCTTGCTTTTCCTGTGAGCTTTCAGTAGCCCCTGGGGAAGAGAAAATGAAATTTTTTTCAGGTCTGTTTAATATCAGACATTATTGACCATTAGTGGCCAAGGATTGCAATAAAAGACTCCAAATAACAAGAAAAGAACATTCAGTATTAAAATTATAATCTCTTAGTTCTTGTGATAAATAAATAAATCTATCTTTATTTCACATAGCCATGAAATAGCATAATTATAATTATGCTATTACATAATTATACCAAATACCAATAACATAATACCAAACCCTGTAGGAATTTTGGGCTGTTTTTGTTTATTATTTACTTATTGAAAAGTTAATTTGGTCTTGTAGACCTATTTTCTGTCCCTGAATTTTGCTTTGTTCTCCTGAAAATTATTTTCGTGTTTTTGGGTTTTTTTTAGTAGTTTAATAATGGAAAATGTTTTGTTAAAAATTATGCTGATAATATTTTTTTTTTTTACTTTAGTGTTCCTGCTTTTGTTACTCTGGGGGTTTTTTTGATAATTTTTTGTTTGGTTGTTTTTTTGGGGCGTTTTTTAATTTAATTTTTTTTTTTAATGGCTAAAGGACTATGATAATTATATTAAAATGGTCCAAAATGGGAAGCATTTCTCAGACTGTGCAAATAAAACCATGGGGAAGTTATCATTGTAGTTACTATAAACAAGCAAGCATCTTTGTCATTGGTGGTACACATGGATGCAAATATTCAAACCTGTTTTTAACAGACCATGATTCTCTGTGTTGCAGGTGAATGTAGAAATATTTAACTTTCTGTTTATCTCCTCTGGTGTATCTCCTTATACTCTGTGTATTCCTGTCTCGATTGATGTGCCTTTAACCTTTTGTGTGCCTCTCACATTTGTTTGCCCACTTGTTTATCTCCAGCCAAGCTTTTTTTTTTTAAATAACCTTCCTGTATATGAAACTGGAAAGTCTTTCAGTAAAGACTGCTTTGCAGTTTAGCTCTGTACTGTGGTGTTGCTTTTGAAAAAAGAGGATTTTTTCTTTCCATTTTTTCTTTTCTTGCCACATTTCTTGCCTATGGAAATTGGTTTGGTATCTTCTGAGCTGCTCTACTGCTCTGTGGTGCTGCATGTTCCCATTCTGATTGGACTTCATTAAATTGTTCTTATTTCCTTTTTATTTTTTATCTCTCCTATCACTTTTTACCTTTTCCCTGTTTCATTGTGTAAACTCTTGCTTGAAAGAATTTAAAAAGTCATGATTCTAAGAAATAATAACACTATAAATAGTATATATATAAATAGGAAACAAACAAATATATGAAATGTTTTGAGGTAAATTAATTTTTAGGAAATGCAAAGGAGTTTTAGAAGATGCTTCTTTGGATTAATGCTTTTTAGTTTTTTTTTGGTTTTTTTTTTTTTTTTTTTTTTGGTTGATTTTTTAAATTTATTTTTCAGATGGTTTTTATTCTCAGAACTTGCTATTTGTCTGCTGTGCTTTTTGTTTACCATGTTATGTAACCTCCATTTGCTGAAATTTGCATTTCTGCCTTCATGAATACATTATTTTTCAGAAACATTTTGGGTCAATGAAAAACTTTATTAAAATTTCTATTTATTTAGGAAATACATTGCTGGAGGCTCCAGAAGAAACAATATCCTAGAATTTTTAAGATTTGGTATTTCTGAAGTATTTATTGCTTTAACAGAAATTTACAGAGAAGGGGAATAATAGGAAATTAAATTTGCAGTCAGAATAAAAATAGCTTTACAGATATCATTTGAAAGAAATCTAAGGTATTAGAGTAAATAGCCCCACTATCTCAACTTTCATTAAATGATGTACAGGCAAAGATAGTAATGGATTTTTAAGCATAAAGCTTGCCTCAGTCAGAGGTTAGCAGTTTGCATTTGAAAAAAAGAGACTGATATAAAGGCTTAACACTTGCAGTTTCCTTTTAAACTGCTTATTAAAACAACTGATCAAATGCTTTCTATGAGATTTATTGCTTGCTTTCATCTGTCTTAGCCATGTATTTCACTAATGTAGAGCGATATTTTAGCAGTGATTTGGTAATGGCTCAACAGTAAGGCAGTGTCTGATCTGGACATAAAGTTCAGCATTTGATGCTGTGTTTTGTTACATAGCTCAGCATCCAGGACACAACTAATGAGACCTTGTAAACTGTAAAGAAGGTTGGGATGTGCTCACAAAGGAGATGTGCTGCTTTACAGAGGTGCTCACCCAGTGGCACAGTAAATGAGAATTTTCTCTGCAGACTGCAACTACTACCAAACAACAGTGGAGGAACTGTGGGCGATGAGCACTTACTGTAATTGCAACACTGACAACGAGGAAGCAATGGGATAAAAATAAACACCTCATATTTCACTGTGCTTTCCATTGCTGTAGGATTGGAGATTTTTGTATCTTAAAAGCAAAAGGAGTCTTCTGTCCACACATACTTTGGGCTGAGTCCAGTAGCATCTAGTGAAACATTTCAGATCCAAAATACATTCAAATTACTGCTTCCCAAGTTTGTTCTGTGAACCAACACTAATCCTGATGTTTATGGAATGAGGCAGACTGAACACTGAGTAGCTGTTGAAGGCAGTGAAGAGGCAAGACAATGAAAACAATAGTCTATCTTGAATTCTTTAGATTGGTAGTTCCTCTTCTACCATATAATGTAAAAGACCTGCATTTGAAGGCAAGGGAGCACTAAATACCTATTTCCTTTACTAACTAAATAAAAAAATATAACATGTGAATTGTGGATATTCATAATGCACATTTCAAATGCTCTGTGAGGAGTTCTGATTAAATGTGATCTGTATTTTGTTAAGCATAGATTAAAAAGTCTCTAATTAAAGAACTTTGTTGCACTAGGCACTTAACATACTACATATGTACTGTAGCAGAGCTGCTGGTTTAAGGTGGGAAAACAGGTGGGCACAAAAGAGAGGTGGGGAAATACAAGGTGATGAAGACAATTATGGGGGTTGTAATAAACTACAGTTGTTGTTTACCATCTGCCCAGCTACAGAGGGAAATTTTGTCATACCATTTTTTTGTTGTGGTGCACTATTTTTTCATTTTGCCTTAAGGTTGTAGCAGTGCATGTCCATATTTAGTTATATACCTGATCAGTATTAGTTGGTAAACATCACTATTATTATAGTGACAGACAATTGCTCCTCAGCTTTCATCTGCATTCAACACCCTGATTTGTGGGTCCTTGGGATCTTACTGGAATTCCAGTTGGTAAGGGGATATCAGTGAATGTTGATCTCTAGCATTCATCAAGTAGTATTTTTTCCAATCTTGCAATGAAGTATTAGGGACATAACCAAGAGCACTTTTCTCTTATATGTTGTGTTCCCAAGTTTTGCCTGAATTGAAGTTTTCACATAAATTTGCTTTAAATCTATCCAGTGTTTAGTTTTTCTTACCTAAATCATCCTTTAAGCCCTGGTAGGCTAACTTGACTCAATTCACCTAAGGAATGCTTGATTTTGAATCTGAAAGGTACAAAAATAGTTAAGAATCAAGATAGTTCTGTGGAAAGACTGCTGCTGGTAAGTTCTGCTGTTTGAAACACAACTGGTGTTGCAGTCCAGCATCACACCACTTTTTTGTGGTGAGGATACACAAGCAGAGGGCATGTATGATGAGTTTCTAGGTATGATGGTTTCTAGGGAAGACAATGTTTAACAAGCAGCTGGTGCATTTTGTGGGAGTCCAAGTGAAAACTGATAGAGCACATCCTGAAGGGTAAGATTGACCATAAGGATAATTACAATTTTCTCTTGTGTAGGCCAGTCATCCAGGTTACTCCTGTAGTGGAGAAGGAAGATAGTGCTTTAGATTAAATATAAAGAAGAACACTCTCACAGTGAATGTGGTAAAACACTCAAATAGGTTTCCTGGAGACTTGATAGATGCCTCATTCCTGGAAACTTTCAAGGTCAGGCTGGCTGGGGCTCTGAGTAACCTGATGTAGTGGAAGGTTCCTGCTTATTTCAGGAAGATTGGACTAGATTAACTTTAAAGGTTCTTCCAACTCAAACTATTTTGTGATTGTAGGATTCAGTGTTTTCAGGAGTTGATTCAAAGCCCCTGGTGTTTTACCTCCTGCTTAAAATCACCCCATTGGTTTGGAGAGGTAGTAAGGAGAGAATAGTTTTCCATTGTTTCCTTGTGTGCTTCTCTGCTCTTCCTGTTTGCTTGTTTCAGAGTTTCTCATATTCTTCACTTAGGTAAGAAAAGTACTTAAGTCTGTAAAGTAGAGTTCTGCTCTCTGCAGAGTTGTTACTCCTTGCTCCATAGAAGGTTTGGAGGAAGAAGGAAGTCTGTGTAAGGTACTGGCCCTGTTGATATTTGTACTGCATTACAAATTGTATCAGCACCTTCTAAGTAAAAACAGCTCCTTTGCAGCTGAAGACAAACATGGAATAGTAACTGCTGGATTATGTGGAGTGAATGGACCAACCCATGAACAAAGCAGTTTGCTGTATAGCTGTTAAACTTCTGCTACAGAAAACATTTAGCCAAAAGGATTGATGAATCAGTGTCCCCTTAGATGTGGAAGGGACACGATTGCAGTTTCTTACAGGATCTGATCTGAAATCTCCTGGTAATGTTTTAGACTAACCATAATAAATAATCCAGATGGCAGAATTCATAACTATCATGTAGAGACCTGCTGGTCAGTCCGCTGCTCACCCCTGTGGTTTTGTCTTGGCTTATGTCAGTCAGAGTTGTTTATAGCTGGAGGTGCAGTGTGCCCTGGAGCTGGAATGTAGTAATGATGAAAATAATTTTGTGTTGCATATCTTAAAATTCTAAGTAGGATTTTTTTTCCAAGTTCATCTTTGGAAGAAAAATAACATTTTTACATTCATTTTATTTCCTTCTATTTCTTATCTTTTTAGAAATGTAGTTGTTTTCCAGATAAGATTTTCAAAAGGTTTGAAACTCATGTCTGATTCCCATTAAAATTGAGTTTATTTCTGAAGCCACCCAAACAGTTGGAAAACATACTATTCTTACAGAACTTTAACATCCTTGTGATGATTTTTGTAAATCACATACCAGAAAACAGACTCATGGCGGCTCCTTTGACAAACTGAGTGCTACAATTTTGCAAGTGAAGGACTTAATAGCCCCAAATTTCAAAAAGATAAAAAAAATTGTATCTGTTTGGATCAGTCCTTGCAAGTGAACAGTCCATGAAAGTATAACAAAGTTAAGCTTGACTAAACAAATGTTCATGGAAAAGGAGTTTATTTGTGCCGTGGAAAGTGTGCTCACATTTTCAGCTTGAATATTCAAAGTCAAGATGATTTTAGTGGGAAATATCTCCTGCCACCTTCGTTATTTTTTTCCTCTGCAGAAAGAGAACTATTTCCCTCTTTTTTTAAAATGTGACTTACTGGGTGATTTTAAAAAAAACCAGTATGACTTCTTTGTTGCATATATTCTATTTTAAGCAGTGAGAGTGGAAATTATCAGAAGACAAATTTTATTAAAGCAGTGTAAATAAATCAGCAGATGAATTCAAGTATTAATAATTTGTTTTGCATGTATTAAATGTAGGTATAAAATTTATTGAGAAGAAATAACTTGCTGCCGGACTGGCTCTGTGTAATAGGTAGCTTTGATTATTAAACGTTCCAGTTTTATCCTAGTTAAGATATCGATCTCTTTGCACTGATGGCCCATAGCTGACTCATTATTTTTCCCATAGCTCTACTAAATACTGAAACCTACTGATGTTCTAAACAGCAAAGTAGATAAATAAGGTAATAAATTATGGCAGTTATCTTCTGCAAGCTGCTAAACTGATAGAAACAATATTATGGTTATGTCCTTGGAAGAAACTGGCTGTTTCGATGTAGTGTGAACTTCCTATCAGGCTTCTTGTCTTCTCCTGGTTGAGACTGAATTGACCACTGAATCCCTTCAGCAGCTTATTTTCACTTACAAGCAAATCAGTCAAATATCCTTATTGTAAGGAAAGTTCCATGTTAGATAAAGCCTGAGAGAGAGTTCCACACTAGACTGAAACAGAAGACATTTTATCCATGTAAGTCTCTCATACTCTGCCTGTGTTAGCCTAAACTTGAATATGCTTTCATACATTTTTTCCTCAGAGCAGTTGAAAATGGTAGATAAAAAGAATCTTACCCACATTTCTGTAAATGACTACAGAAATAAAATCTATTGAATGCATGATAAAAAGTTACTGCTACATAAAAAGCTGTATTGTTCAAGCATGGAAGCACCGTAAAAAGTGCTTGTAAAAGCATTTCAGAAGTTTTTCCCCTACTAGAGTTATGAGTAAGTCATATCTTCTCAGTATCTTCTGTCTTTTGAGAAAAATCAAAGCAATCAAATGCAGCAATACAATGGCATAACCTCTGTTTCTGATTTAGTAGGAAAAACTACTTCCAGATGTGTGTATGTATACATATACATGAACTTTCATTATCTTGGAAATCAATCTGTGCATGACATGCATATGAAAAAAGCATAATCTCAGAGTAATGTACTTTGTAGTTTTAAACTGAGTGGCTTGTGCAGAAGGTAAATTTGCATGTTCTTACAAACTGGTCTGTCTGGAACAACCGTATTTATCAAAAATGACAAAGCCAATTATAAAAAACTTCAAGGGCTTTATTAACAAAAAAAAAACCCTTTCTAATTAACACTCCAGGACCCAAAGGTGGTGCTGTGCCGGGCTGTGACACAAAGGGAATGATGCCAGGTGCTCAGCCACCAAAGGGCAGGGCTAGAGCCCCCCCAGGATTTGGGGGTTTGATTTTTATCCCCCAGGGTTGGGTTCCTCCCTCTCTGTTCTCTCCCCCCTCTGAGCGCTGCTGCTGGGCTGGTTGGTACCCAAGGGTTTCAGATTGGGAGCTTTAGGCCAAGGAGGTGAAACATTTTATCCACTTCTGCGCATTTGGGGTCTTGGCATTCCCCCCCTCTCTGCCTCGGCTTCTGGAAGTTTCCTTCAGACACCATCTTTGACCTTAACAATATCTATATAAAATACATAGAACCCAATAGCAACTCGTCCCAATAGAATCCCAGAACATTTTCCCAACTCCCAATACTGCAACTGCCCCCACCACAGTTGTACATCTCCCACTTTAATGAGGCCACAAGCACTTAACTTTAGTAACTAATTAACCATTTCCTTAACCTCCATAACTAATTAAAGTCCACAACAATTTAATTAACTTATTAACATATTACAACAACCCGTCCTTCGATCAATATACGAAAGCCAACTTAATTCTGTTTATGACAGTACTCTATTACATCATCACTGTTACAGAATTTGAGAAAATACTTGCTCTGGAGAAAAGGGATTGGAATTGCTCTTATATATCTTTATTTGGTTCTACACTGGATTACTGTTTTGAATAGAAAAAGACCACTAGCAATGTGAAATACATGAGTATCTTCCCCCTCAGAGAAGTGTTTCTAATGTAGATTTTTTTTTTTTTCTACTGAAAGGTTTTAAGAGGATTTTTTTTTTGTCTAGAATAAGCTATGTCAATGTGAATGCACATGTTTAAAATCCAGTTTCCACACTGGCAGTTGATCTGCTATTCTTGGGTTTTTTGCTTTTCCTTACTTTTGCTGTGCTGTTAAAACTCTCTCCAGCTGCCTTGACATTCTGGGTAAGTGAAGCACCATTTGGGTTTCTTCTAGCTGTGGTCACTGGGTGGCTCTTGGCGCAGTGTGAAAACACTTGCAGTCAAAATGGGAAATATTTCTCACCATCCTAGAAATCTTGGCTTTCAGACAGATTATTCTTAACAAATGTCATCTACCACACATGACCCATGCATTCTCTGAACCTGCTTCAGAAACTGCTGTTTTTTCAGAGATGAGTGTTTCCCTAATTTCTTTAAGCTAGCTATCTAAATTTATTTTTGATGGAGACCTGCCAGCAACTACCCCATATTTTTTAAGTAGTGATGACAGATTCATAGTCCTAAACCTAATTTTTTCCTCCTTTTCTTGAATCCCTTTCAGTTTACTTTTTCAAACTTGTGGTTTTTCGCTACACCAGTTTGCTCCAAGTAGTGTGTGTGAAGTTGTTCCAGGTGAGCAAAGTGAGCTTTTCCATCTTGGTGGAGTGAGAATGAGCTTAGGGCAGACTGGGGTGGGGTTCATGACTTTATTGCAGTGGCCCAGTTGTGCTAATGTAAGCTGCTCTGCCCCCTATATTGCTGGCTTCAGGCTGTTTTCTGTGGTGTGCCTGGTGGCTCCAGCGTATTTCTTCACTTAAGGCAATTTAGCAATTTGTGTGTGTGCCCAGGAGCTTAGCTAAGGCTCAAATGGGACAATTCCTTGGTGGTAGAGAAGTGAAGTCCAGCCAAGAGATATCTTTCAACAGAGATTTCTTAATTTAGAGAAATTTCTCAGGAGACCATGTTCTGTGAATTGCAAGGATGGGAATTAAGCCTGAAAATGAGCAAATTGCAGCTTATTTGTCAGTGTTCATAAAAACGCTTCAGAAATGGGAATGTGTTGTTGAGTTTGTATTACTTAAATTGGATTGTTCTGGCTCTTGACCTTGGTACACAGTGTGTCCTGCAACAGACTTCCCAACAATCCACTGCATGCTCAGTGGGAAGATTAAAGACATCTCTTTGAGTGGCAGAAATATCTTCCATCTCCAGCTGCTGAACCTTTTCTTGTGAATGTTCTGGTGCTTAGAGCTCAAGTCATAATGCCATTCCTATTCTCTTTGCTTGTGCTTTCATTTGGCTTTCTTACAGTGCTGGCCTTGATGTTACAATGAGGAGGAGATAGGGATGACTGATAAGTGCCATGTGTCTTCCCTTTGGTGGGTTCAGAGCATTTTTTGCTAAAATCAGTGATGCATTTCCATTGACTCTGGTTTGTGAAACTTCATTGTTAAATTTTTATGGATTTTCGGTAAGCACAAGAAATGTCTAGGTCTAATCTGTATATTTTGGTGAATAGCTAACAAGGCATTTGTTCCTGTGTTGTCTCTGTGGACTTATTTTTCTATGCTGAATATAAAATCCCCATTTATTCAAAACTAGTGCAGTTAAATTTAAAGAGAGAAGAGTGTGTAATGTTATACGAAGTTAATTTATGATGATAAAATAACTATAACAAGTAAATTATGTTATTTTCTTAACATCTCTAAAATTCAGTGTGTTTCTCTAGAAATAATTACTAATTTGATTTCAGCTTGACTTTCTTCCAAGGGTCTTTAAAATATGAGTATTACGGCTCAGATAGGATAACCAGAACATAAGTTTTTCCAAAAGCTTGGGAAAGGTAGCAAAGTTGTACATGAAGCTCAGGAGGAGAGATTCAGTGTTAGAGTGCAATTAATTGACTGCCATAAACTTTAAGACATTGTGCGTTATTAAGGACAGATGTTTGTTCCACTTTCAGAACAACTGTCATAAACTAATTGGTCTTGACTTGGCCTGAGAAACTAGGGGTACACACAGAGCAGGAACCACAAGCCTGACTGAGAAGAATCAGTAGAACCCTGGAAATTTGTCTTTCAACACAGATCATTGTAGTCACTGTAGCAGTTCTAACCCTTGATCTCTCTTAACTCTCCTTGACCATTTTTTAAACCTTAGCTATTACTTTTTATCACGGATTCTGTTAAATGTTCTACAGAAACTTAAATTAGTTACTCCTGTTACATTGGCTTTGTCTAAAGTGTTAAGAAATATTTTTTTTGCAAATATGCCTTTGTCATTCTTGCGCTGCAAGATATTTCTTATTCCAATTTCCATGTCATTTTTGTAATCCATCATTCCTTTAAAACTTGCTTTTCTGCTTTGCATCCTTTTGAGTTCAATTTGAGAGCTTGTCATGGTCTGGAGTAGCCTGATTTTCTTGCCCTTCACTGTAAGTATTGCTGTTTCCACTTCTAAGTCATCTGCTACTTCCAGTAAGAAAGATTTATTAAAAAAAAATAAAATCACACAACTGATAGAAGATTTTATTTGTTAATGGGGATTATCTGATCATTTAATGCCTGAATTGGGGGGAAAATTACTTACTTATTTTCTACTAAATGAGTGGACAGTTTTCATGTCCTCTTTGCTGGAAGTTCAGTTGCCTTTACCCTTCTGGTCTTAGTGCTAGCTTTCTGCCACTTCTAAATCCTTGGAGCAGCAGCTTTTCCCTGAGCTAGGGAAGGACCAGTGCTGGTGAAGGGCAGCTGTGGAGTTGTGTCAAAGAACTGCAGGAACGCTTCTGGCTGCATTTTAAGTCTGGATTGAATACATGGAAAAAGAAGTCAAAATACTCAGCCTTTTTTAAAGAAGAGAAATAATAGATGCGAAATATCTTTTCTGGTTATTATTGTGGCTTCTGCATCAGCCTTTAGTTGTGAAGAACTTTTCAGATAATCCTTCATTGACATTTGGTTGAGAGAAACCAGCTCTGTTCTTCTCAGATCTCTCGACAGCAGTGAGCAGCTCTCTCAGCTGATGTCCTGTTCTTTCCTCCTGTCCCGTGGTGTTTTCCTCACGTGTGCTGCCTTTACCCCAGCTGGGTCTCCGTTTGCTGGGTCGTGAGGAGGCCCTGCTGTGCTTGGGCTCTGCACTCCTTGTTTGGGAGCAAAATTCAACCAATCCTCATCTCAAAGATAAACCCTCTCAGAGCACCAGCCAGGGTCGGCTCTTCTTGCTCTCTGTAGCAGTGCTGTGCCTAGGTGAAAGCAGAAGAATGGCTTCACTTGCGCCTGCTCCTGTGTGGAGAGAGGAGCATCTCCTTCAGAGGCCTCTGAAGGGGAAGGCGAGGAGAATGTGTCGTCTGGGTCAAAGAGAAGAGGAAATTACAGCTCTCCTAAAGACAGTGGTGGTTATCACACTAATTACTGCTGGAAAATGCACACTGCTCAAAATGAACAAAACTCAGTTTGGGTTTTTTCTCAGAATATCTGCAGTCTTCTCTATTTGCAGTCGCAGCCTGTGGAGAATACTGTTGTGGGTGGCAATCAAATGGGCATGGGTTGTGGTTTTAGCTTGTGCAAAAGGTGAGAGTTGAGATAATATATTTCTCTTTGCAAAGTAATGTTTTTGTTGCTTTCTCATGACAGATGAGGAGATTGTAGCAAAGAGAATGTTTCAGCCTTTGCTACCACTGTGTTCCTGGGGCACGGCCTGTGGCTTTTTGGGGAGAAAGGGAAGGTCACGCTCATCAAACACACTAAAATATATTCAGCCTTAAAGAAAAACAGCAGGAAGGTTTGGTCTTCTCATCCCACCTTTTGATCTAAGATTCTCCTGCAGAGTATTTTTAAGCTATAATTTTAACTATATTTTGACATTTATTTAAGCCATGGCTGCTTTAATGATTATGCAGAAAAGTTTTTTTCCCTCCTTTTCCTTAAAATAACTGTGTCCTAACTCCTAGAAAATAGTCATATTAAACACAACGATCTTTATTTAACTAAAAAAGCCCCAAATTAATCAGTTCATTAAATGTCAGCGTAGCATTGCCTTCTGGCTCTATCATCCAGTGATTAAGTTTCTTAGAATATTTCAATTTAACTGTCTTCCAGTAAGATATTAAGTGCAGCCTGTGAGAGAAGGAGCAATTTTCAGCAGAACTGAAAATTTATAAGGTCCAGGACACATATGTACTCAACACACCTCAGGATTTAAGGATTCTTTTCATCTTTAAGGGAAGGGCAACCTTCCCTTTCCCTTCCGACTTGTCTCCCCTCACTCCCATTTTGAGTGTGAGTCTTTCATGTGGAATATTAATGGGGGATGAATAAAAAGAGTCTTTGGCTTGCTGAAAACCGAGAAAATACCTCAACACTGTTGTTTTTGGAGATCCGTAATAGAACAAAAGTTGCAAAGAAGGTGCAGGTTTTCTTAGCTCTTCAACTCCACCTTAATGTGGTATGGAGTTTGGGTTGAGTTTTGTGGTTTTGTTTGATTTAGGGCTTTTTTTAGAAGTGACAGACAAGAGATGCCTAGGTTTGAAGTAATTTGTAGTTTGGGCCAATATCAGATACATGATCATGCTCTCCTAATTTGCCAAGGTGTGCTGGAAATAGCATTTTCATGATAGCTTTTTCTTGCTCACACAAAAATGGAAGCTGTGGAATAGGGAGGATAAATAGCAGTCAACAAAATCATGGGATTTGTTTGTTAGTTGATGTTGCATCTACTTCTTTTGGCTGTAGAAGTCCTGGAGAATTTGTTGGTTACTGTGCGCTTCTGTTGGATTTTGTCAAAAGAAGATTTTGTTGTAAGGATGTGTGCCTTGTAATGGCAGAGAGGAGTGGAATGAAGGCATTTTGTATCTTGGTCTGGCACTGCAGTTTCTGGTGGGATTAATCATTATTGTATACTTCTTTGATATTTACAGTCTGAGTTATTAGGATATCTTTACTTGTACATGTTTCTTTGGAAATATATTTTTCTACCAACCCAGATGCTGAAAATTAACAAAAGCTGTGTTAATGTGCTTGGTTTTGAATTACAGTATTCTGGAATGTCTTTCTCTTCATTTAGTCATGCATACTTGATTATAACTTAATTTAGTTTTTGCCTAGAAATATGTGAATAGTTCTGTGTTCTCTACTACACCTCACTTAAGCTGCATGAGAAGTGATGGCCTTGTGTTGCTAAAGGCCTAATGCTTTAGAAAGAGACATTGTTGCTGCTTATGCTCCCAGATAATGGAGATTTTCAGCCTAATGTCATAGCTGTACTGAAAAGTTCTGTGTTCCAGTGCATTAAATAGAGATATCTTTCAGAGTGAGATTTTACCTAATTATTTTAACTCACAAATTCTTCAAGTAGTGGATTTGTTCATAATAATAAATGTAGGAGGGATTTTTTTGGCCTTATTTCTTGTAATAGTCTTATACTTAAAGATTTGGGAAATGAGCTGCCGTGGTTTTGCAGGTGAATGACAAAAACTATTTTTTCGCGTATACAGACAGAGTTGTGTTTACAACTCCATAATTTGTAGTCTGTGAATGAAATGTTTGTTTTGTGTGCTGGGGGGAGCTTGGCTCTTCACCAAAGAATTTCCTGTTCTGTGGAGAAATTAGAAATATGTAATGTAAAAATAAGAAGAAAAAAGCAGAGGGAAAGGGTAAGATAGAGAAGCAAAAATGCATGAGAAATTGATTGTGCAATGCTGCTCGTTCATGGTTCCTTCTGGTATTCTGGGATTTTATATCAGGCTAAAACATTAACATTCTATTATTCAGTGTAGAACATGAAAGCATGGAAGTTTTCTCATGGATGTAGGGATGAAAATGCACTTAAAAATACATTTTCAGGATTTGGTTTAATTTTTCTATCTGTTAAATGCTGCTGTGAGGGTGTAGAAATTGTATTTCAGGATTAGAAACTGTACCCAGGCATTTCTAAAGTACCTGTAAACAAACAAGAAGAAAAGATTAAAGCAGAATTAAATATCTTAAAATGAATTTTAAGGTATTGGCACATGTGGATTAAAAAACATCCTTTCTCTCATCTAACTTCATAGTTGGAAGTGCAGAGCTACTGATGGAATCCCCAATGTCCTGAAAGAATAGTTTTAGTTGAAAATGTCGTGTCTTTACCATTGTTTACATAGTTATGATTTTAAGTTGTAATTGACAAAATAAATTCAGTAAATTACAGTAAATCTTGCAGTATCAACATACTTTTCTTAATATTTGGTTTTTTACCTACTTGTTAGAGAAACTTCAGCCTCCATCTCTGTTCATCCTTTGCCAAAACTCTCATTTTTAAGTCTTGATACCAGCTGCCAAAACGAACAGTCCCGTATCACATGGAGTATGCATTCATTTCTAGGTAAAGTGTACTAATTCAGTGGAAAATTATTTTAGTTGTTTTCAGTGTTTTAGAAGTATTCTAGAGAAATCCTGCTATGTGGTGTCAGAAATGGGAGTAAGATTTATTATTGAAGAACTGTTTAATAAAGATTTCTGTACTTAACCTTGGCTCTTGTCTGTGGTTAGAGATAAATACTGGACAGGGACTCATTTACTGTTTCTCCTTCTTTTCTGCTGTCATACTCTATATACAAGTAAAAACAATCTCTTAAATAAATACCTTTTTTTTAAATAGTAGCAAATTCCTGTCTAAACACAGTGCCAAGCTCATCATGTAAATATATTGCAGAATATTCTAGTTGTTTTAGCAAGTGGCAAGGTTATCTGATTCTACCTCCTGCATTTTGTGTTGAACATTGAAATTTTAATCTTAAATTTCGTTATTTTCAGCTTTCCTGGCTTAATTTAATCTGTTTTAGAGAATAGTAGTACACTGTGCAATAAGAAATGTCTTCCAAAGAGCCTTCCAAACTCTTGCACCCAAACACAAAACTGTAATGAAGCTCTGATTCAGATGTAATCTCCTGTGCTAACAGTAATCAAAACCATCGTGTAAGAGTGTGGTTGCCATAGTACAGGTCTGTCTTTGCTGTAGTTTCTTCCATCTGTGTGTCTTTCTTTGAGCCAAAAGGCAATTTTAACTGGAACACAGTAGTGTGGTGAGCTGCTGGTTCTGTGCTCTTTGTCCATAATGTGATGTGCTGGTTTTGGCTGGGATAGAGTTAATTTTTCTTCATAACACTGAGTATGGGGCTGTGTTTTGGGTTTATGCAGGAAACTGTTGGTAACACAGGGATGTTTTCATGACTGCTGAGCAGAACTTACACAGAGCCAAGGCTTTTCTGCTCCTCACCCTACCCCACCAGTGAGTGGACTGGGAGTGCACAAGGAGTTGGGAGGGGGCACAGCTGGGACAGTTGACCCCAACTGATCCAAGGGACATTCCAGACCATAAGGTGTCTGGAGTATATGCTCAGCATATAAAGCTGGGGGAAGAAGAAGGATGAGATAGGGATGTTTGGAGTGATGGAATTTGTCTTCCCAAGTCACCATTAGGTTTGGTGTTCTGGGGATGGCTGAACACCTGCCTTGCCCATGGGAAGTAGTGAATGAATTCTTTTGTTTGCTTTGCTTGCATGCGCAGCTTTTGCTTTAGCTATTAAACTGTCTTTATCTCAGGATAAAGATTGCAGGAGCTTTTTAATTTTTGCACTTCTTGATTTTCTCCCCCATCCTGATGCAGGGGGAGTGAGTGAGTGAGTGGCTGCATAGTGGTTTGCTGCTGGCTGAGGTTAAGTCACGACATGTGGTTAGTAATACTGAATAGTAGTTATTAGAATGTTTTATTGCTTATTTTATTTTTGTTTCTCCTGTTGCTGTGATTTTGAAATGAGTCATGTCTGTGCTATTCTTTATGCTAATGGTGCTGTTTTTCTTTTCAATACCAACCTGGATCTTTCTCTGATAACTATTACTGTAAAAGCCATATGCAGTTCTTGTTGTATGTTTTTCTCTCCTATAAAATGGTCTCTTTTTAAAATCAACATTATTTCAGTAGGTTTAGAAAGGAAGTAATTAATAGTAGTAAGTAATTTACTGCTATTTCCCTGATCAAACCATGATATTACATATAGAATTACCAACCAATAACTTCAGCTTCTTGCTTTTTCAGTATCTTGCTTGAAATCTTGCATACTAGTTGAAAAAACCCGAAATAACACACAAACACCCTGAAGAAAAAACACCCCAAACCAACAAGACCTCCATCAATCCAGTCTTTTAATTTAAGCCACGGCATGAAAAATTGAAGATCATGTTGATCTTCATACTTGATTAATGTGCTTTAAGAGTTCATGGAGAAGCAGATAGAAAAGATGTAAGGAGTACTACTTTGGTTTTTTTTGAGTATATCTACCTGTTTCCACATTTTCACAACTACTGTGGTAAAAGCTGTCCTCAGTGATGTATACTGATGCTATGCACGTTGTTTGGATAGTGTCTGTGAATTTAAGCTTCCTAATTTTTAACATTTAATTAAAAAGTAAAAAATTAGAATACTTCACCAAAGCAAAATTAGCTGCATTTGTATTACAAAAAAAGTAGAACAACAACCTAGGCTAACTAAAGAAGCTTGTTTTCCTAGGAAAGATGGAGGGAGTGCTTTTGTGGAAGCAGCTTCTCAGTGGCTTGGGCTTGTTCTGATGTTCACAACATCGTGAACTGGGCCATGACTCGTGAGCAGTCAGCAGAAATGAGGAAGGACAGAAATAGCTGTCATTTAAAGAAGTGGACTGGAAATTAAAGTAAAGACCACCTAGCTACCACAGATCATGAAGAAAAGCAGCATCCTTGCATCCTCTTGTGGTCATGCCCCTAGGATTTTTGCCACCCTGGTCGTCTGTACTCAAGAGGAATCAAACTGTATTATCAAGAGGAAGCTTTCTGGTGTTTAGCATTTTATAGGTGCTTGAAGTAACATGGACGGGACTTCAGAATCTGACTGTTTTGCTTCTCTTGATGTTTTCTGTCTTATCTTTAGTAACTATGTGCAAGGAGTGACGTTTGGAACTCACTACTGCTTCTGGGATATTTTAGATATTTTTCAGGAGAAGTGAAAACTTCCCTCTCAGCTCCTCTCTCCTCCATCGTAGGTCATCAAAGCTTCGTAGTCTGGGAAGTTTATGGGGTTGGGAGGTAATCCTTTATGGTTAGGCTGCTGTAGAATAGTGACTGGAGGATAACTAGTATTCTGAAAGTTCTGTGGTGCCTGCTGGATGAAAACCATCTCTATGCTTTCCATGGCACGAAGGGTTTGGTAGCTTCAGTCTGCAAGCCTTCTNGGTGTTCTGGGGATGGCTGAACACCTGCCTTGCCCATGGGAAGTAGTGAATGAATTCTTTTGTTTGCTTTGCTTGCATGCGCAGCTTTTGCTTTAGCTATTAAACTGTCTTTATCTCAGGATAAAGATTGCAGGAGCTTTTTAATTTTTGCACTTCTTGATTTTCTCCCCCATCCTGATGCAGGGGGAGTGAGTGAGTGAGTGGCTGCATAGTGGTTTGCTGCTGGCTGAGGTTAAGTCACGACATGTGGTTAGTAATACTGAATAGTAGTTATTAGAATGTTTTATTGCTTATTTTATTTTTGTTTCTCCTGTTGCTGTGATTTTGAAATGAGTCATGTCTGTGCTATTCTTTATGCTAATGGTGCTGTTTTTCTTTTCAATACCAACCTGGATCTTTCTCTGATAACTATTACTGTAAAAGCCATATGCAGTTCTTGTTGTATGTTTTTCTCTCCTATAAAATGGTCTCTTTTTAAAATCAACATTATTTCAGTAGGTTTAGAAAGGAAGTAATTAATAGTAGTAAGTAATTTACTGCTATTTCCCTGATCAAACCATGATATTACATATAGAATTACCAACCAATAACTTCAGCTTCTTGCTTTTTCAGTATCTTGCTTGAAATCTTGCATACTAGTTGAAAAAACCCGAAATAACACACAAACACCCTGAAGAAAAAACACCCCAAACCAACAAGACCTCCATCAATCCAGTCTTTTAATTTAAGCCACGGCATGAAAAATTGAAGATCATGTTGATCTTCATACTTGATTAATGTGCTTTAAGAGTTCATGGAGAAGCAGATAGAAAAGATGTAAGGAGTACTATTTTGGTTTTTTTTGAGTATATCTACCTGTTTCCACATTTTCACAACTACTGTGGTAAAAGCTGTCCTCAGTGATGTATACTGATGCTATGCACGTTGTTTGGATAGTGTCTGTGAATTTAAGCTTCCTAATTTTTAACATTTAATTAAAAAGTAAAAAATTAGAATACTTCACCAAAGCAAAATTAGCTGCATTTGTATTACAAAAAAAGTAGAACAACAACCTAGGCTAACTAAAGAAGCTTGTTTTCCTAGGAAAGATGGAGGGAGTGCTTTTGTGGAAGCAGCTTCTCAGTGGCTTGGGCTTGTTCTGATGTTCACAACATCGTGAACTGGGCCATGACTCGTGAGCAGTCAGCAGAAATGAGGAAGGACAGAAATAGCTGTCATTTAAAGAAGTGGACTGGAAATTAAAGTAAAGACCACCTAGCTACCACAGATCATGAAGAAAAGCAGCATCCTTGCATCCTCTTGTGGTCATGCCCCTAGGATTTTTGCCACCCTGGTCGTCTGTACTCAAGAGGAATCAAACTGTATTATCAAGAGGAAGCTTTCTGGTGTTTAGCATTTTATAGGTGCTTGAAGTAACATGGACGGGACTTCAGAATCTGGCTGTTTTGCTTCTCTTGATGTTTTCTGTCTTATCTTTAGTAACTATGTGCAAGGAGTGACGTTTGGAACTCACTACTGCTTCTGGGATATTTTAGATATTTTTCAGGAGAAGTGAAAACTTCCCTCTCAGCTCCTCTCTCCTCCATCATAGGTCATCAAAGCTTCGTAGTCTGGGAAGTTTATGGGGTTGGGAGGTAATCCTTTATGGTTAGGCTGCTGTAGAATAGTGACTGGAGGATAACTAGTATTCTGAAAGTTCTGTGGTGCCTGCTGGATGAAAACCATCTCTATGCTTTCCATGGCACGAAGGGTTTGGTAGCTTCAGTCTGCAAGCCTTCTGTGGGGAATGACATCTGAGTCTGAATGTGGTAGCTTGGCAGAGGGACCAGTGTGCTTGGTGACAATGCAAATGTGATAACACTTGCTCCTCTTGTGGGTGGTTTCTTGAAGAAATACAAAACAAGTCTGTGAAATCGAGTCCCACGTTGAGTTTTGTTTCTCAGAGGTAGTTGCTGTTGAATTCTTGGTAAAGTAATGCAATGATGTTGGGAGAGACTGGAAAATACTTCCAGGTACAGCACTGTTCTTCCCAGGAATTGTAAGGTACAAGCAGGAGGGAGAAGAACAGCCCACAAACCCCCTAAAAGTGCAGTAATGCTTGTTTTAGCTAAAGGTTCTGGAGAATTGATGCTAATTTTTTTTTTCTACTGATATTTTACCCTACCACAATAATGTAGTCCTGTCTTTAGACATATTTTGTAATGAGTTTTCTGTGCTTGCTTTCAAAGGTGTGTTCAGTTGAAATGAAAAGAAAATTATGGCTAGAAACAAAGTAACTTTAAATTGGTGATGAGTAACACTCCAAAGGTCAAAGCAGCATGTGTTTTGTCTTGGTTATGGTAAGATACTGCTGTTTGATTCTGAGTTACTGAGGATTACATCCTCAAGTCTGTCTATTGACTTTAAAATTGCATTAATAAGAAAAAAATATTACATATTACAATAGCAAAATTTACTGACAGCTGTGTTTCTGTGCCCTGCCTCCTCAGAAAAATAATTATAATTGAAAAATAGTAAATTTTATTTCTTAAACTTGTCAGTATCTTCATTTAGAAAACATTTTGTCATTGATTCAACTTAAGAATATCAGATATTTTAAGCCAGAAATCAAAAGCCCGCTCCTTCTTGAGAAAAATAGAAAAGAACTTGCATATTAGCTGTATTGTTACTGATTCTATATTAAAATGTTTGAATTTCTGTGCTTCTAAGAACTAGTTTTTATTGTTACTCATTAAATAATCCAGCAAGCCATCTGGCATGTACAAAAGGAAAAATAAGTTTAGGCTTTAGATTAGTAACAGTAGAAAATCCCCCAACCCTGCAGCTGATCCTACATTTTATGCATTTTTTTATAAACTTGAGTGTCTCAACTTATAATATTTGAGTGTTAAATGTAATTGTAACGAGGCTAATTATTGCTCCTGTTTGGTCAGTTTATCTATTGACACATCTTTACAGAAGAAAAAGATGAGATTTGAGGGTCTGTTGTATTGGGCATAGGGCAAAATGTACCTGCTGATGAGCAGCAGGTAGCCTCTTCTCATTGACAGAGAGGGGTGTGTGCACCCGCTGGTGCTTAAACTGTTGTTAGCAGCTTGAGTTCAGATGAAGAATTGCTTTGATATCTTAACAGCAACCTGAAAACCCCGTGCCCAGATCACCCATGCTGTTCTGTTTGGATCAGTGGCTTATCTGATGGAATAATTCAGCTTTAGAAAGGGATTTGCTGAGGTAAATAGTAGTTGACAGGACCTGCAATGAGCAGGTCAGTGTGGAGAGCAGCTGTACCCTGTCAGATGACTTTGAAGTGCCCAGGCCCATGGCCTGCTGTGGCACTAGGAGCCAGACACTAGGTCTGGCTCTTGGCAGAAAAATCCATTGACTTGTATCTGCTGACACTTCGGCCTGCAGAGCCTGTGACCCCAGATTCCAGCTGTTCACTGTGCCAAGAGGAGTCACAGCTCCTGCTACCTTTGTGTTTGCCACAGAAGTTAGGGTTAACAGATGGAGGGGATCTTCTGTCAGCCTCCAGCAGCTGGTGGGGCCTGCTACTGTGGTGAACTCTTTGTGAAGAAAAGAGATGAAGCCATAGAGAATGTCAACCTACTCCTTGTCAATTCTCAGGTATCTCCTAGTACAAAAGATGAAAATGGGAAATGAGTAAGCAGAATGGTTTGAAAACACAGGGTACCAGGGATTAGCACTGAAGATTAGGGAAGCCTGAAGTCTCATATCCAGTGGTGTTTCACTTTTAAAATGGATGAATCAGACTCCTGCTGGATGGGAAATTGATGTTTCAATGTAGCTGTTCAAATGTGAGGTCAAAGCAAAGACAGTGGCATTAGAAATTTGGGTGAGAGGGTCATAGGGTGTCATGGATCATGGAGGAATCCATGAGCTGAGGTGGATTTAAACAACCCATCCTGCATCAAGACGTAAACCACTTGGAGGAACACCTGGCCTCAGGTATGTTCAGTATAAAGCAACAACCATTGAGGCAGGAAGTAGGGCAAGGGGCTCTTGGAATGTGGGGAATAGATCCTCTGAAAGATGCTGCTGGAGACACGTGGAGAGGGTTAAGTGACAGAAGAGAGATGCTTTTGGATTATGTAGGGACTCCAGAAAAATGTGTGAGAGATCCCCAGAAAAGAACCAAAGCAGTGTTTATGGGACCACATGGTAGCCCCAGGACTCTATACACTCCATGGCTGATCTGCCTGACTCTTACCCTGGACTATGTAGCCTTCCCCTTGGAGCAGGGAAGCTATGTCAGAAACCACTGCCCTAACACACTCTTCTACTGCTGAATACTGAAGTCATATAGTTTGGAAAATTGTGCCTACATCTGTGATGAAAATGTTTTGATATCTGAGCCCATCTGGTCTTAAACTATGAGAGTCAGTCAGGGGTCTGTCTCTGAGGCTGAAGGAGCCTTGATAGCCATCAGCTTTTAGAGTGCTCAGAAAGCTAAACTATCACTGTAGTAGGTTGACCCTGACTGGATGCCTGGCACACATCAAAGCTTCTCTATCACGCCCTTCCACAGCTAGACAGGGGAGAGAAAATATAATGAAGGGTTCATGGGCTGAGATAAGGACCAGGAGAGATTGCAAAACAAATGTCATTACAGGCAAAACAGACTTAAATTAGAGGTATTAATTGAAATTATTGTTAACAAAATCAGAGCAGGATAATGAGCAGTAAAACTAGACCTTTAAAACACCTTCCCTGCGCCCCTCCCTTGTTCTTAGCTCTTCCTTCTCTTCCCCAGTGGCACAGGGAGACAGGAAGCTGGTTGTGGTCAGTTCTTCCTGCCACATGTTCTTCCTGCCACTGCTTAGGGAAAGGAGTCCATCCCTTACTCCAGTGTGGGGTCCCTCCCATGGGAGACACTTCTCCATGAACTTGTCCAGTGTGAATCCATCCCATGGGCACCAGTTCTCTGGAAACTGCTGCAGTGTGGGTCAGTCCTTCAAGGTCAGGCTTCTACAGCATGGGTCACAATCCTGCCAGCAAACCTGCTCCAGCGTGGGCTCCTCTCTCCGTGGGTCTGCAGGTCCCTGCCAGGAGCTGTTCCAGCACAGGCCTCCCATGGGCTCACAGCCCTGTCCTGGGCACCCACCTGCTCTGGTGTGGGGCTCCTCCATGGGCTGCAGGTGCTTCTCTGCATCCCCATGGCCCTCTAGGGGCTGCAGGGGCACAGCTGCCTCCCCATGGGCCTGTGCCATGGGCTGTGCCATGGGCTGTACCAAGGGGTGGGCCATGGGCTGTGCCATGGGCTGTGCCATGGGCTGCAGGGCACTCTCAGCTCCTCCAGCCCCTCTTTCTGCACTGACCTTGACATCAGCAGAGCTGTTCCTCTCAGTGTTCTCACTGTGCTCTTCCCTGGCTGCAGTTACTTCTGAGCTATAAGTTTGGGGTTTTTCCCTCTTCTTAAATATGTTATCACAGAGGCTTTACCATCATTTGGCCAGCAGCACGTTAATCTTGGTGCCAGCTGGCACTGACACTGCTGGACACAGGAAAAGCTTCTGGCAGCTTCTCACAGAAGCCACCCTTGTAGCCCCCCCACTATCAAAAGCTGGCCATGCAAACCCAATGCAGTGTCCTAATAAAAACCACAATTTAATTATCTAGGGAGTGTGTAGTGTTTTATACTCATGCTTTTTTTTGTGTAGGTTTTAAAAAATATCCATCCCTTTGTGTAATGTTGCATATTATAAATCTGCCAGATTCACACACTGATCTTACACTATGCTTTTTGAGTCTGTAGTGAGGGAATTTAGCTTCCACTTTTTTTCTTCTCCTCTTCTTGTTCCTTCTATTTGTTTGGAAATTTTGTGCTATCCCATTTTTTCCTATGCAACTTGGCAGTATCAAACTCAGAGAAAGGAGGGGAGGGCATGGTACAACTGGAAATGCTGCCTATGTGTACATGTAAAGACAGCTCATTGGATATTTGTGCCCCTTAGCTACGAAAACCTTTTTTAAACCAAGAAATGTAAACAGCTGAAATTCACAGTTAAATAGAATTTTGCAAAGTACTGGTATACCAACTTGAAACTTTCATTAATTTTTTTTATAGTAGCATATTATGCTGGTACCAATAATATTGGCAGTGCATGAATAAAGGACTGTTAAAAAGAGAAAACTGAAAGCAGCTGCTGAAAGAAAATGCTGTGATAGTGAATAGTATTGTCCCACCACCTTGAGTACATCTCTCTTTAAATTCTTCCTCTGGACAGCTCCTGTTGTTCTACTAAGTGGTCTGTATTTTGAGGTGAGGGTTTCGTGCTGATGCACATTCTCAAACCGTTTGTGTTTGCAGGATAAGCAGCAGTAATGAGGGAGTAGTGCAGCTTTCTGAGCTGTTAAGGATGCACCTACCCAGCGGTAGCTGCACAGTGCAGCAAAAATCCTGTGACAATACTGCAGACAAAAGTGCTGCTACAGTTACTATTTTCTATAATAGATACGGTCATTACTTGATATCACAGCACAGTAGCTGTCACAAGCCATTTTTCCTGTTAGAAGGACTGTAATTTTTCTTTTTTATAGTTCATATTTCAGTGCATTAGTGTGCTGACCATAATGACAGTGACTTTCTGAGTTAATGTGTTTTTGCTTCCTTTTATAGTGGATTTTGTATAGGACATGAAAACTGATTAAAAAGACCAAAATAAAAAATGAAAGTGAGAAAAAGTTCAATTTTCTCTTTTTCTTTCTGGTTGCTTTGACTGCTTTCTGTTGTTTATTAGAAGTTTAGACATTTTAGTGACTGTTTTTCACGCTTTTTTTTCTGAGTAGTGGAGAGATTGCGGTCTTTATGGGATGATGAATGAGTCGTGGGTCTTCTCCTATGGAGTCTCCACATATTCCTTCAGAATATTTTCTGCTATAAATTACTTTTTGCAATGTCAGTTACTGCTTTAAATGTCCTCTGTGTATTGTGCCCTGGTAGATGTTTGAACACATTCAGCCTTTGTTCTTGAAAGGAGAGTTCTTGGCAGAAGAGCTGGGGGTTGTGAATCTTCACATTCTTCAGTTCCATGATGTTGCCACCAGATGAGTGCCTTGGGGAAGTCTACGTGGGGGATCTGTGGATTTCACAATTTCTGTGGACTCACTCATTGGTTTCTCTGGTGTCTTCACCACTGTTTTCACTATAACCTTTTTTATGATGCTAATGACTTTTGTGATATTTAAATGGTACTTAATGCTAAGTTTGGTAAGCATCTTCTAGCACTGATGTTCTGCAAGAGACAAAAGTTACAAAGGAGGAAAATTCTTGCATGGTCACTTGTGGCATTCATTGACACACAGCTCAAACTGCAGTGCCTGGGGACAGTGTGATGACAGTGAGATGAAATTGGTATCTGAACAGTTGGTATTAATGGTGTTAAGTCAGTTATACTGTATTTCTTGTCTCATGAGGCTTGCTAGCTGCATAAGCTGGTGAATCTAGTGTCCTTGTCCCAAAAAGGTTAGTGAGGTTTGGATAAGCCAGGTGTCCTAGTGCTGGCAGGATTTAAATTAGGCTAAATTTTTATCTTCTGATGACACAGCCTGCTTAAAATGCTTTTATGAAAAGGTTTGCTGACTGATTTTTACTGGAAATTAGTCTTACTCATGTTTTAGGAATTACATTTTAATACATCTAATTACTTTTAAGAAGGTTTTGAAGCATACACTCTTATGACTAGGAAAAAACCTGTAAGAAAACTTATTTTCTTTTGTGCAGACCACGTCAAAATCAAAGATGANGAGATGAAATTGGTATCTGAACAGTTGGTATTAATGGTGTTAAGTCAGTTATACTGTATTTCTTGTCTCATGAGGCTTGCTAGCTGCATAAGCTGGTGAATCTAGTGTCCTTGTCCCAAAAAGGTTAGTGAGGTTTGGATAAGCCAGGTGTCCTAGTGCTGGCAGGATTTAAATTAGGCTAAATTTTTATCTTCTGATGACACAGCCTGCTTAAAATGCTTTTATGAAAAGGTTTGCTGACTGTTTTTTACTGGAAATTAGTCTTACTCATGTTTTAGGAATTACATTTTAATACATCTAATTACTTTTAAGGTTTTGAAGCATACACTCTTATGACTGGGAAAAAACCTGTAAGAAAACTTATTTTCTTTTGTGCAGACCACGTCAAAATCAAAGATGAAGAAGAAAACAACTAAGACTCAAGAAGCCAAAAAAATTTTGAAGAAGAAATTTAAAGTTAACACAAAAATAGTTTTTACTGAAGATGGAGAGGTAAGATCAATTAAAAGTAATTGTATTTTGATGGGAACTGAAGTTGTAGTTTCTATAAAGCCAAAAATGTACTTTATATCTGTATAAAAAAATATGCTTTTCAAGTGTGTGGTTTTTATAATTGGCTTACATTTTGCAAAAGTGTTCAGCTTCCACTTAGAATTCAGTTCCAGTGGGAAAAAGAGGAATGTTGAGTACTGACCTCTTTTCATCTTTGTATGTGTAAGATACTTTTATGAGAGCTGTAAGTGGATGTACAGAACTGTATCTCTTTTCTGCCTATTATCTTCAATTTCAGGTGGAATCAAGAGCCTGGGGTTTTTTATTACAGAAATGTAAAACAATTTTCCTGTAGCTGTTTGCCAAAGCTACCCCAAAGTCTTGAGTTAATGTACTGGAATTAAAAGACGACCCTAGTTTTCTTCCCAGCATTCACTATTTCTGATTAAAAGTTTTGTTAGGAAAGTTAAAGAAGTACCAAATTTTGGCCTACTGGTGCTGAGGTAGCAAGTGTTGGAAATTTGCCAGTTATTTGATTTGTTCTTTTAATAGTCTCTGGAAAAATGTATTGATTTTATACTGAAAGGAACTATTGTGGATGCTAGTCACTCTACGGTTTCCCTGTGGAAATAACCTCACTAGCAAGTGTCCATGTTCCATGAACTTTTCTAACATTTGATTTCACAGCTTCAGATGCTGTGCATGTTGGTTTTCCATTTCCAACACTAAGATAAAAAGTACTTTTTTTTTTCTTTCTTCTTTATAATAATTTCAGTAAGGCATAAACTGAAAGAGAGGTCACTTTTACAAGTATATAATTTGCTTTTCTGACTAAATAAAATAAACCATTTATATTGCAGGTGAAGGGAGTGTAGCCATAATTACTATCATTAGACAGAATGTAAAAGGTTTTAGAGGTTACCCCATTGACTGAAAACGACAATGTCAAATATTTTTAGATATTCAGAAGCGGTTGTCTCAAAATTCATATGCAAATGTTTTATGTATTTATGCAATGAACCAAAAAGGAGCAAGGATGNCATGTATATTGCAGGTGGAGGGAGTGTAGGCATATACATAATTACTATCATTAGACAGAATGTAAAAGGTTTTAGAGGTTGCCCCATTGACTGAAAACGACAATGTCAAATATTTTTAGATATTCAGAAGCGGTTGTCTCAAAATTCATATGCAAATGTTTTATGTATTTATGCAATGAACCAAAAAGGAGCAAGGATGAAAAATAATCATAAAGATTGTAGTTGGAAAAGCAGTACAATAGAGAAGGGGTGACATTTAAAGAAACACAAAATTTGCATCTATGGATGTTGTTCTTGCCTTTTTTCTGAGCTGTGTAAAATTGTGCTTTGAAATTTTATGGTTCTATTCCACATGCTTCTCTTTGATAAAGTCCTCTAAAAAAAAATGTGTCTTTTTAGAAAATACAACTACACAAACTCAATTTTACAAAAGGATGTGGAAACAATGGGTTTGATTTATCTGTACTTGTTAAATAACACCCTGTGTGCATTAGGGAGTCCTAAATGTGTTTGGTTTTGGATTTGTACTGAAAGGCATTCTATATTTTCCACTCTGTTGTTTCCTTTTAAGAGTTAGTACTCTACCAATCCATAAGCAAGAATGATTTTGCAAAGACTTTCCCTTGAAGGTAGCTCATACCACTAGGTCTAAGCTACTAGGTCATAAGATAGATGGGGATAATTTTTGGTGAATGTGCAATCTCTGTCTTAAATTTAGAGTTTCAGATATTTAAGGGAAGGTGGATGTGCTAAGTATGTCATCTGTCAAACATTTCATTAGCATGAATCATCAAACATTTCAATACAGCCTTACAATGATCAAAAAACCTATGTGTGTTCTCCTTGCTTCCCTTAAAATGTATCTGCAGTCATGCTTTTTTATCTGTACTCTTTTATAAAGTCTTGTCTAATTTTTCTCTTTTTTAATATGTTGGAATAGTGATTATTTACGTGAAGGGTACTGTTTGGATATACTTGTATTTTTTTCTGTTTGTGTGTTCTGGAGAGTCGTTTCTTGAGAGTATTTTTTTCTCCCCAAATGACTAGCAGAATTAGAAATTACTTGTTCTAATCAGGAAAGAGAACAAAATAAGGGACAAAATTTAAGTGAATTCACTAAACAGTAATATAATGGACTTTATATACTTAAAATATACTAATAATATACTTTAAAATAGTAATTTTTAAATTAATGTGATGTTAAATAAGGTATCTGATGCAGATGACCTTTTTATTTATTTATTAGGAAAAATAATGTCTTGGAATATTTAGGGCACCAAAAGTGTGATGTGGAAAAAATTATTCTAATCATTATTTTTCTTGCTGGCATCTCTACTTCAGTTAGTACAGCAGTGGCCACCTGTGCAGAAATCCAGTTTGGCACAAGCAGATGAGGAAGATGATGCCAGTGGTATCAACCTAGACAAAGCAAAAGAAATACTGCGTGAAGAAGACAAGTTTGACAAGGAAGAATACAGGAAGAAAGTAAAGGAAAAACATAGGGTAAGTTGATTTCTACCTCACTTACTGAAGTACAGAAATACTGTGCTGTGGATTGCTCAATGAGGAAAAATACTTAAATACATGGTGAAATAAATGTAGTACAAGTTCATTTAAATTCTTCAGTTTTCTTCAGGGCTACATTGCTCACAGGAAAACTGTTTTGATATAAATAGCTGGATAGCACAAAGCTTTATTCATTGTTAAGTGTTAGTAGCAGTGGATTTTGTTTTATTTGCAACTTTAAAATTTGCTGAATTTAGTAGGAGTATCTTTTTTTTAAGCAGTGTTCAGTGGAAGGGTTTGTTTCACAGAAAGAAAGTATTATTAGGCATATGTGCTCTAAAATCTGCTGACAATGAAAGAGTATCTCTGAAATGTCTTCAGACTACCACTTGTTCAACATTTAGTATTACATTTCAGCTAGGCCAAAGTGTTAACTTTTTGTGCTGGTGTTGTTAGGGCTCTCAGAATTTACTTCATGATTATTCAAGTTACGTGATATGATTTTGGCTGAAACTTGAAAAGATCAGTGTCTGCAGTCTGGCTTCTCTCTGGTGTTTATAAACCTTGAAGTTGCAGATGACAAGTTTTCCAACCTCTTCTGTATTATTTGTCATGGACCAAAGCAGGTTTTTCTGACCTTGCTGTGTACCTGTCCTACAGAGCACAGCTGTATGTCTGTGAGCTCAGGGGTCATTCTGTTAGTCATTGTGAGATGGGTGTGGAGTTCTCCAGATAATGGATACATGGAAGATCCCTGGAGTACATGTTGTTATAGGCCTGATTTATACTCAAAGCTTCCCATTTCAAAGTGTTAGAGAGTGTTGTTTTATTGTCCTACTCTGTAAATGCTGACTTAATTCAGTTTGACTTTCCATTGTTAGTAGTTAGTGCTACATGTTCCAGTGTTTGGGAGGGTTTGTATTTGAACAAAATAATTTGGAAGGGATTTGTGAAAGCTTAAGGTTATGTTTTGGCTCTAAAGTATTCCAGCTAATGTCAAAGCATACTTCATGCATTTAATTTGAAAGTCTGTTCCTGTAGTCCTGTTGCAGTCATTTGACAAATACAGAAATTCTCACCTCGTCTTTAGCAAAGGGCTGCATTTGATAGGAGGTGAAAAGAAATCATGTTTGCTGTGCTCTAATTGAAATCATAGTCAAGTTTACGGAAAACAGTGGATCAGATTTCAAGAATGCACTTAATGAACAAGGAAGGAGAGACTGGTTCTGTGACTTTGCAATCAATATGTTACTCACCAGCAAATTCATATACTTTGAGTAATGCTGTTGTAGGTTTGACATCAGACTTCAAGGATAAAATACTTCATCTCTTGGTCTGTTAACACAGCTTCATTGTTGAAATGCTGACGAGAACAAATGATGTTGACCAGATATTTACCTGCATTAAAAAAAAGTATTTCAACTGTGGAAGTACTATGAAAAGAGAATACCTCTTTTCAAAACTGAGTCAGGCAAAATTAACAGACCAGCCACATCAATGTCATGAGGTTTTTTGTAATTATGGAAAATGTAATATGTGAAGTTTCTTGTAGCTTAGTGCAGGAGTGTTTTTCACATTCCATCTTTCAGAAATGAAATAAAAGAAATAAATGATAGTGCATATAAAAAAGAAGGAAATAGATTAAAAAAAACCCAAACCACTTCTGTTTGACATCCTGTGAAATGATTGTTTAGTATGAAGGGCTGCCATTCACTCATTGCATGACTGACACACATCTGACCTTGTTCAGATTTTTTATTTGAGACTTTAGAATTTGAGGTGAAAAATACTTCATATGTAAGTTTTCTGTACATAATGAGGTATTCAGTCACTTGATTATCATTTAATTTTTGAAATAGTCTTATAACAGTTTAGAATCCTAACATCAAAATTTAAATGAGATGAAACTTGAAAGGAAAGAAGGGGCAGGAAAGTGATAGATTTTACTCTGGTAGAACCTTATTTGCCTTCCAGTTGTCTCACTAACCTTGTGGTTAAAGATGAACCTCTCTCCTCACTACAAAAGGCATTCAGGATGCCAGTTCATTTCATGTATTAATTAATACAGGCTATATAAGGTAAGGCTGACATACAGATTGATTCTCTTGGTCTTCCTTATAACTAAGTCATCCATTTATGTCTGGCATTCTTGACAGTCAACTGTTGCTGCTTGGGAATTAGCTGTAGTAATAATTATAAGGAAAATATGCTGAGCCCTTCTCTTTTGTCTCATCCAAGGAGAGACAGGCACATTTCCTTTCTCTTGGGTCATCTTAAGCTGGTCCAGTGATTAGAAAGTGTCTTTTTCCAGTGATGCATGAAGAAGCTACATTGTTACTAGGTGGCAAAGATACTACTTAATTTTTTAATTACCATAAAATGTGTAATTTTTAAAATTCACACTGTAGGGGGAAGTTCTATAGCGTAATTCAGAAATCATAGATAGGTGTCCTAGATAAACATTATTTTAGTCATTTCAGCCATTGTTTTTTTCACTAATATGTTTTTGGAATTTATTGCATTGTTGTTGGGACAAATCTGTCCTTCATTAAGAAGAGAATGCCAGGGGAAAATTTGAACTGCCTCACAGTAAAAGCAATTTACATGGCCGTTTTCATAGTGATTTCCCAATAGTATTAGAGAATTCTCCCACCTCGGAACGTTTCCCTTCCCAAAAGATAACAATCACTCAGCAGCAGATACTAGTTGAGTTTGAATCTTTGGCTTACATCTCAGTGATATTAAAGAACAACTTTATGCAAGCCTATGTATCATGACTACACTGCAGAAGCCTGATCAAGTGCCTGATCATTGTCTGAATTTGCTATTACAAGTCTGGTTGTTTATGTAAGCCTGACAGGCAAGTGGTGTAAATTACTTCTTACCTTCATTTGGAGGGAGAGGGTGAAACACAAAAGATGAATATTCAAGTGTGTTACCAATAAAGGATATGAGAGCACTAAAAAGACTAGGAGATTTTGGATTTTGTGCAAGTGTGGATGTCTTAGTGCCCTTTCTCGTGTCATTGAAAGAGGAGCTTTATAAAGTCACATACTTTAATCCCATCTTACATATCCCTTTGCTGGCATTCAGCAGAACCCTTTACACAAAGTCTTAAATCCATCAGTTGTGACTGTCATTGCTTCTTTTTAAATCCTTTATGCTTCACTGTGAGCCAAAATACATCATGTCATAACATGAACTCTGTTGTCTGAGCTGTCCTTTCTGCAGTAATGCTGATTATTTAATTCCCACTTTTGTTTAAATTTCCTTCCTGCAAGCAGACTGATGTAGGTCTTTGTCCATTTGACATATGTTCCAAAATCAGATGTGACAACTCTGTGTATCTTGGTTTTCTGCCTTGGCTGCTGAATTCTCCTACAACTCTTTTTCCTAGCTTTTTGAAAAAGCTATGGCTAAATCTTTCCTTTCTGCTTTTGCTTCAGATTTGTTCAAGACATTTGCTTAACATTTTCATCAATTTAGCTTTCTTCTGTTCCTTCACTTCCATCAAGTTTTACCTGTATCTTGATTCATATTTCCTCTTCTTAATTCCTTTTCTTCCTACTGCAGGTGATACCTGGTGTAGTTTCCTGGTGTGTGTGGCAGTAGTTTTTTTTTTCTCTAAATCAATTCTTGAAACATGCTAAATCTATTAAAGTTATTGCACAAATAGATTAGCAGACCACTAGAGGCAAATGCATTTTCATTCTGTATAAATCAAATGTATCAGTCTGATACATGTAGTCAAAAAGCCCCCTCAAGCTGAATATGTGTTAATACTTGAAGTCTCTACATTGGTTTGGAAATGGTGATGTACAATAACAAAACAATTTAGAGAAGGCCATAAAGGGAGATGTTATTTCATCCAGGTTCTTTTATCTGGCAGGTGGGTTCAGATTTTGATTTAGATAGTGAGTGGACGTAGAAAAAGCAGTGTTTTCATAAAGCTTGTACTTTTATAGGTCATCTTCAACTGAGAATCCCTTTCTTACAGTTTCCTCAGTATAATCTTGAAGATTAGAGGTCTCTGAGGAAAAAAAGTGAGCTTCTTAGAATCAAACCATCCCCAAAATAGCTTTTTTTTTTTCTTAGAGGAACATGGCATGTAAGCTTATTATGAACTTCCCTTGCAAAACTGTTTCTGATGAAGAACAAAACTATTCAGAAAGTATCCACAGGCCATTGCTTTTAAATCCATTTGTGAGTGTAATTGAAGTGAGCACAGTTTCCTGTATGATCAGAAAAATGTTTTGATGCATTCATGAGATGCTTGAATTTGAAGAGTTGTGTGTTGCAGTGCCTTAAGGCTTGTAGCAACTTGCAAAGCATCTACACTATAATTAGGTTTCCTTCATGAGTCTCATATTTTATTATCCTCTCCTTCCTCTGCAAATATGGAAGAACTGAAAATCAGATGGATAAAAGTAAATAAAACTCTGAGGTATAATTGTAGTGTAATGAATGCTTACTTAAGTTTTGGAGGCAAAGTAAATTTTAGTGGTTGAGCACTAGGAAAGGACAGTAACACTGATCAAGATGATGTGAAAAGAACTCTGCATTAATGGCTATTTAATGAAAGCCATTTGAAATGTGTAAAATGTTATAAGCAACAATAAAGGGAAAAGTGAATAAACTATTCAGAACATGTTTTGGCACTCCATTTTTCATGATTTCGACTGAAAATGGCACTGTTGTTAGGAGGAAAATAGTGTCAGAGAGGGATGCATCTCACTTCTTAAAAACTTCTCTTTCCCTATACCAACTCAAGCTCAGAAAAATGCCCATTGGTGCTGAAGGAAAAATGAATAGAAGCCTTATTTCTTACCTCTCTTTCCCACAAGTGAGATATGCTGTGAAGTTTGAATGATCAATGTGAGAAGATGGCTAGAAGTATTTTTTAAAATACAATTTTATTTGGGCAGGATTAGTAGCAAACAAGTGGAGACTTCAGGGATCTGATACTGCAAGATGCAGTAGTTCTGTACCTCCCTGGAAGATCTTAAACAAATATATTTATAGAGGTATGACTCAGTTAGACTGCAGTTGATGGGGGGGATCTTTCAGAAGGTACTGCACTCTACCACAAATCTATATTTTAAATGTAGTGTATACTTTGTATTTTTGAGACTCCTTGCACAATCTGGGGATACTGATGTTGCTCGAAGGAATCTGGAGACATTTTGTGGCCCTTGTGCCACTGAAATGATCTTGATTTGTACCACTTGAAGTTCAGGGCTATATGTTCTCAAAGTTTTGCTTATGCTGTTCTTAATTCAGTCAAAAATAAGCACTATTTTAGAAACTGTACTGAAACAGAATACCTCTCTTTGGTTTGTCTGCTGTGCCCTAAATGCATTTGTTAATGGCATAGTGCGTAGTTTTAATGAGGAGGAACACTGCGATGTTTCACCCTTTGTGTGTTTGCTCTCCCAAATGTTTTACTCTATTAACTGTTTCCAAGGCCAAAAGAGAACATTCTTTGTACCAGACGTTTTGTAAAGACTATCATAAAATAAATAGCTTTCAGTTTCACGAAGAGAATATTGAATTCAGATTAAAATTCATTTTGGAAAGTGGGAGATTGCAGACTGGTAAGGGAAGCCAAATCCCTTGGGTTTGAACTCATGCAGTTCCATCTGAAGCCTGCTCCTGTTCCAGGCTGCAGAACGAGCCCCCTGCACGTATATTGCACAGAGGGGCACACACAGGATACACTCTTTGGGTATCCACAGAGACAACACAGGCTGCACTCACATAAACATGTGCAGCACAGGCTTATTTCTTCTTGCTGGCTGATAAGGGCTGATGTTTACCAGCAGACCTAAGAAGATCTTGCTCCTTTGATTGATAAATATACTCACCAATATATTAAATAGTAGACCCTAAATATGTCTAATTTCATACCTACATCATAGGGCCCTTGTATAGTCACTGACCTTGGGTTTTTTCATGTGCTGGTCTTTCTGCACAGTCTTATAGTGCCTTTCAAATATTCATGATAAGTTTGCTCTTTCCCATGAGGCTGATAAACATACATAACCTGTTTTCTCTTTTTCTTACCAGTTGCAAAGTTCTTCCCAAGGTTGTGCTTGTGTGGTTCCTTTCATGTTCATTTGTCAGTGACTTATGAGTTCACATCTTTTGTTACTGTCTGCCTTACTGCTCATTATGATTAGTGTATTTTATATTCACTTTATTAGTTTTTCTCCTTCTTGTCTTTGTCTCAGTTGTAACAGGATGTCATTACAAACCACGTTTTTACATTCAGGGTATCCTTACCACCCATGTATCTGATGTCACACAGCATTCCTTGGGGTTTGCATCCTGGTGGAATGCTGTAGCCTTTATCTCTCTGACCTTTGGCCCCTGCCATGACCCTCACTTCGTGCCTTGGTTGAGCCATGGCCAAGATGGGAAAGCTCCTGGGGGACAGCACCCTACGATTTACTCCTTCCTTTGGCAGCCCCATTCCAAATGGAACTCTAGGCTCTGCCTCCCTGCTTTTGCAAGTGATTTCTATTGATAACAGAGTAGTTGTGATTTAAATGTGTCTGATTTATAGTTTTATAAAATAATTCTTAAAGTTGTAGTGTATTTTAATAAATCATTGAACGCCATATACCGTGCTCAAGAAATGGGAAAGACTCCTCATGGATTTTCTTTATTTTATAAAATAGATGTTATGTAACACAAGCCATTCAATATTGCTGAAGGTAAATGCTTCCATGAAAAACAGTGTTTTTAGTTTGAAATCAATCATTAGATTAATTCTGGAGAAAGACTGCATCATATTTCCAAGGAAGTAATCTGAAGGGGTAAAAAATTGCAGTGCAGGATTATGATCTTTACTAAATGAAGCACCTGAATAGTCCTGCACTTTGAGATGGAATTTGTCAGATTACCATGTGTATGGTTGGCTTAATGTGGTGCTGGGTGAGAATGATAAAATTCTCTCATGTAAAGAGTATGCCAACGTAGGAGCAAAACACAAAGGGAAGGAGGTTACTCCTGAGAGGAGCATTCAGCTGAATGGCAAAGAAAAGTATAGATGTAGAGATGTGTAAAATAAATCAGAGAGTATTACTTTGTTAGCCTATCTGAGCCCTTCCATAGCTTTCATGTGCAGGCAATGCTGCTGTCATGCTCCAGATGCAGAGCTATTAAGATAAGGGGGATGGACACTGAAAAGTAGGTTGACAAGCATCCTGTTTCAGCCTGAGCAGCAGCATCCATCTGGTCTCCCTGTGCTGCCAGTGGAGGCAAGGGCTTGTTTGTTTATCTTTCACTTCAACAGCTGAATGGGCTACACTTGGAGCTTGAAGTGTCCTTGGATTTTTTCTAAGAGTCTTGCAGCAAAATCAGAGTTCTTGACCTCATCTTATTGATGTGAAAAATCAGAAAATGGGATCACAGGTGACAGAATATTCTGAGTTGAAAGGGACCCACAGGGACTACTGAATCCAGCTCTGAAGTGAATGGTCCATATGGTGATTGAACCCACAACCTTGGTGCTACTAGAACCAGGCTCTAACCAACAGGTTTGTGTACACACTAATCAGATGAATGCCAGGAAAACACAGCTGTGGGTGGAGCCTGAAGTAGTTCAGGCATAGCCTTAAACTGAGCCATTACCAGCCCTAGTGCTGTTAAGGGAGCTTCCATGCCAGGCTGCTTGTCCTGCTGGAGAATGTACTGGAGCAATTGCCCAAAATGCTGACCTCTATCTGTCAGGTTCTGTGAGGTTTCTTGCAGCTTCTGACAGCAGCTGCACCCTTTGCTTGCTGAGGATTTGGGTGCTGCTGAGTGGCTGCATGACCAGGCACAGGTACATGCAGGGTTCTTCTGCCTTCTCTCAGACCTGGTGTTTGAGCTGGGTATTTCCTTATGGGTGGCTGCATTAAGACAGCTCAAGAGCCTGTGACCTCTAGATAATGAGTTTTCCACTCCTAAATGGTGTCATTGCTTCAAAACCTAAAGCAGCCACAAAATCAGATGGGCCCCCAGAGCTGATGCAGCCCTGCAGGTGGGGTCTCAGCAGAGCAGAGCAGAGGGGCAGAATCCCCTCCCTGCCCTGCTGCCCTCACTGCTCTGGATGCAGCCCAGGACACCACTGGCTCTCTGGGCTGTCAGTGCACACTGGCAGCTCATGTCCAGCCTCTCGTCCATATACATGTTTTTAAACTAACTTACTTAAAAAAACTTTAGAAAAACTTTTCTATCCTTAAAACTTACTCAGTGTGTTCAGATCTGAGTAGGAAAGGAATAATTTTGAGCTTTGTCCACTGGTTTTCTGTGTTGGTTTCTTCCAAGAATGTCCTTTTAAAGGTCAGTTTCTGCTAGCTTCTGTTTTCTTCTTTTTAATGAGAATGCTTTTTTCCCACTGCCTCTAAGACTTTTTCCATGCTTGTTTAATGCTTAAGATTGTCCCTGTGCTGTTTTTCACACACCTTTGATACCTACTCTGTGTTGCCTTAAATTGGTGATTACTAGGTGTTTCAGTTTTTCTGCCTTTAAACACCAGCTTTACAGATGAAGCTTACATCATTATGTTTATGTAGTTTGTTGCTTGCAGAGATTATTTAATCAGTTTCTAAAACCAAACATTGAGATAAAAAAATCTCACAACAAAACAAACCTTTTTTCCTGAAGGTATTAAGATTTGTTTATTTAATAGTAATCAATTTTGTACTTAATTTCCAATTTTTTCCAAAAAAAATTATATGCAGAAAATACTAATAAGTTGATTCAGTTTTATTTTTGAGTTAGGAATGTTGATTTGCTTTGGTGGTTGGAAAAATACTTGCATGTAGATGGTTTGCTAGTCTCTGTAAGGAGAAATATTAAGCTGTATAGCAATATAAATGTAGCAATGGCCGTGAGCATGTAAACAATTCAAGCTTGGTGTGAAATCTTGGAGAAGACAACTGTGAGAAACATATTTATTAAGTCAATTTTCAGAACACATTTGTGCTTTAAAAATTGGGTGGAAACCAGCTCTTGACTTTGGCAATGCCAGTATATAAGAGCTGCTCCGAACTTTTAAACAACTCTTTCTGTGTTTTCTGCAGCACAACTGACTGAATTTAGCTATGTCCCACTAAAATAACAAGAGAGAGTTGGATACCAAGACATGGTGTCAGGCACCAATATTGACCAACATGTATTTGCAAATGACAGCCAAATTTTTCCAGCAATGAAGTGACTTGTTCCAGACCTTGGTCACCTGTAAAGATCTGTTGTGTGTTAGACCATTACCTCAGCTGTTAAATGGTTGGTAGCTCCAAATTATGGCACCAGTATGTAAAGGAATAGTTGTTAAAAATCTAGTGTTAAAATGATGGATCAAAACCTGAGGGAGTTCTTGAGTATTTAAATAAAAAGACTTCAGAGTACTCAGATAAGCATGAAATTTTTACAGGAAATAGATTTGCCACAGGCTTTTTTAATGCTCTTGGAGCTAAATATGCCATAATATGCATTAGTTGTGTTGAGTGAAACTTTTATTTGCCTTCAGGTAAGCAAATAGAAGAGGTCAGTGAAATTTTAGGGTGGAAAAACTGCAGCCTATCACCAGCTAAACAAATTTATTTAATTTAAATCTGACCTATGCATAAATTCTTTAACAGAAAGAATACTTTTATTGTACAATTTTTTTACAAATTAAAAAGCTAAAAGAAAAATTACTGTGTGAAACAAAACCATTCGCAATACATGAAAGTAAATGCTGTATTTTTTTTATATGACAGCAAAGTCTCTGGACAAAGTAAAATGAATTCTTAAATGTAGAAAGAAGAGAGTCCAAGGAAGAGGGGATTTCCTTTGGGAGGAAGAACTCTCAAAATTGCCAGACTTAATTTTTTTTATAGCTAAAAACTTGGGGTTTAAGCTCTCTGTTTATGTGTCCTTCACATATTCCTAACCTGACCAGCTACCATGATAGAGTTACCATGCAACTATTCATTATTTTTTTGTCTCAAGTTCAGAACATGGAATGCAAATTATTAGAGTATTTATTTACGTGTATTGGAGTTTTAAGAATTAAATGGGGTATGAGTTTTTGTTTTAAAACCCAGCAGTTAAAGAAGGGGGAAATTAAATGTGAAAAGAAGCCAGTGGCAGACTTAACTTCACAGTTAGGAACAGTGAGTAGTTCTTCCATATATTAGACACAGCTTTATCCATGGTTTGGGCTCCTTTTAGGCAGAGCCAGTTCTGTGGTCAGTTCTAGTGCAGAAAAGGTAGGTTTGTAACTCCTCTTTAAAGCCAAGTGATTTCACCCTATTACACGATGATGACTAAAAATTTTCATCGCTTTCATTACTGAGGTTATAACCATCCTTTTTAAGTAGCTGTGTAAGTGTGGAGGAAAAAAGATAATTTGCAGTAAGTTTTAAAAGCTGAACAAGAAGATCTCTGAGCTGTATAATACCATTAATGAAAAACTAAATTAAAAGAATATAATACTAGCCAGTGTGGGTATGTGGAAATTAAATGTGTAGTGAGTTGTATTTATATATTTTTATCAGAGCAGAACCTGTTTTGTAAATACATCTGTGGAATACACTGAAATTTCTACATGGCTTTTTACTTGAGTGTTCCGATTAAGAAATGAACACGTCACAAATTAAATGGACCAAAACCTCTGACAATGGCCATAAGTTAAAACAAGAGATGCAGCCTGGATGTGTGGGGAACTTTTTCTGTGTGAGGACAAGTCAGGCTGTGGCACAGGCTGACAGAGATGATGTACAGTCTCCATCCAGCCTTGGGATTTTGGCATGGCTGGATGAGACCCTGTGCAGCCTGACCCCACCTCAGAGCTGACTCTTCTGGGAGCAGGAGGTTGGACCAGAGACCCCCTGATGTTCTTTTCAGTTGGAATGATCCTGTGACCCTGTGAATGACCAGTGTTGTTTGGAGCATGTTCTGTCATGCAGCAGAAGGCCTGATTAGGACTTTGGCTTCTGAAATGCACTCCTAACTACAGCTCAGTGCTGACATACATGCACCCTCTGCAAAATCTGTTTTTGGTTTTCACTGACAAGGATCCAAAGCCTCTTTCTCTCCTGCTTGGAAAGAAAAAAGGGAAGTCTTGATGGCATCTCCTGGTGATTGCTTCTCTGTCTTGTTTTTCTCCTGTGCTCCTTATTTCAGTCTCTGGACCTATTAACTTTAGAATCTTTTTGTGTCTTTACTGTTCTTTCGAGACTAAAGCATATTATGCTGTCTGTGTACTCCTCTTCTGTGTCCTTATGTCAATCTTCTGTTTTCATAGCTGTCTTCTCAGTGCTCTGTTATAAATGCCTTGAGCAGGAACTTTGCTGCTATATTTGCTCAAGCCTGTAGCTGTAGTTAAAAACACTGACATTTCATACACCATAGAGTTTTTCTATCCAAAATTTTGTAGACGGTCCAAGTCAAAAGCTGCTTTGTAACATCTGGTGTATTACTTTCTAGCTCTGTTCTGTCAGTTTTTCAGGTGTAAAGTTAGAATATTATCACAGTTTTTGCAGAAAATCGAGAGAACCCCAATGGTTACCCCAAAGAGTGGAGAATGGTTTAGTGCAGCTAAACCATTTAAAGTGGAGGAAAAATTATAAAAACAGTGAAAAGTTTATATAAATTTGACTTGAGAGAGAAGGAATTGTAGCATGGGTAATCATGCTATGAACATGATGCACTGGTCTACTTTGTTGGAGAAACTACATGTGGACCAGATGGTAATTGGTCCTGGTGGCTTTTGTTGTCTCACATGATGCACTTATGGCCTTAAATGTAATTTTTTTGTTGTTTTGTTTTTCTTTTTCATACTTTAACATATCTGAAATAGTAAGACAGCTGTGTTGTATCTGTTTACAGTGGTGGGGGTTGTTTTTTGTTTTTTTTTGGTTTCACAGCATGCATTAAAGGCCCTGGCATGTTACTCAGAATGTATTGAGTTGTTTGAATCAGGCAGCCTTGCACACAGCATTGGGGAATTTTTTCATTTTGATTCAGGGAGAAGAGGTTGACTTATGCACAAAGGGGCTCTAAAATAAGCTAACACTTCTGTAGTTTGGGTGCTTGGGAAGATAGAAAATGGCACGTACCTGGCAAATGTCTCAAAAGCCCCTGAATTTAGACACCAGTTTTGAAAATCTTGGTGGGTGTATTCTTCTTTTCTGCAGTCAAAGGCTGCTTTTCCAAACAACTTTGTGTGATACCTACCAATATGTTTTGGCAGCATCATTGTGATGCAATGGCTCCAAGACTGCTGAAGCTGTAGCTTTCTCCTTACTCTCATGAGTGAGCTGATATGTAACTGGTCTTCTCTGTGCTGAAGTGCTGACCCTGGACTCATGTTAATGTCTCCTTTTAAGTGGACTTGACTCTCAGTGTGCTGATGCCAGGATAACCTATACTGCTCAGAGAACCTGAGTTGTATTTCAGAAACATTTTTGTGTAGCATGAAAGAGTTTCAACACCAATGTCACATCAGCATCACTGAGACAAGAAGAGGGAGCTGTGTGCTTTTCTAGAGGATGTGCTCTCACCTGAATTTCTGTCCTTTCCTCATGAAATAAAGAATTTAAAGGATGTTGCAGGGACTTGGCAGTCTAAATTAGAGATAATACTTCAGTTGGTGTAAGATAAACAAAAGAAGCAGCAATAAATGTCATTTGAATTAAATATCTTGGGCAATTCTGTATGCTGACAGATCTAGCAGGCAGCTTTGGATGAGTTTTATCACTGCATTTAGGTCATTTTCCTGTAGCAGAATCTCTTTGCTAAAGAGAACTTTGTTATGGTTTCTGAATCAATGCAATTACTAAGGAAATGCTTTGGTAAAGTGTTTGTTGGCAATGGAGATATGAAAGGGAGAAGATATTTTAGCTTTCACTCCCCAGTTACTTTAGCAATTCTGAAGTTAGGAAAATTTCCATTTTAGTTTGTTAAGTGGATTCGATTTCATTTTAAGTCACTGAGAAATAAGAATAATTGGATCTCTTAGCACCTATTTAACTACTTTATTTTACAGACAAATACTGTCTCTGGTAAATTACTCAGCTGTATTATTCCTTTAAGCATAACAAATCTTGATAAAGATAAAATATGAGCTTGAATCATTCTTGTAGTTTTATGATTTCCTTTAAGAGCAAGTAGAATGAATAATATCTCATTCAGATCTTTCTTTTATTGTTTTCATCAGTAACATGTAGGGTGACTACCAGCAGTCAAACATATATGCATTAAAAATATCTAGATGGCTCAACATTAATCTTAAAATATTTAAAAAAAAATGACTCAGGAGTTTGCATTAAAACTGTACATCTTGTTTATTTCAGGAGAAAAGGCTAAAAGAAAAAGCAGCAAGGAGAGAAGCCAGGAATAAGAATTCGCAGGTAAGGTTTTTTGTTGTTTTTATCAAGCTACTGGTTGAGATTTGAAATGGTTTTTAAATTGTTTAATTTCCTTTCTTTAATAAGCAGTGTTGTGATTAATGGATCTTTAAGGCATTTGCTGTTTGCTTGTCTTTTTTTCTTTGCTTCTCCCTTGCTCTGGTGCGGTTATAATAACTTGGTGTAGAAGGATACTGAGAAAGCATGAATATATAGGTTTGTGGGTGTATAAATATATAAAATGTATGGAAGTATTTGGAATTTCAGCCTCTTCATTATGTGTATCAGGTGAGTCACAAGCTGCAGTACTGATCCCATTTTTTTCTCTGAATACTTGGGTCCTGTTTATAATTTGCAGGCAGTGAGATTATTTTTTTGTGTGCCAAATCTTGCTCCAACCTCTTTCTGCTGAAAGCAACTATTTACATTGAAGTTCATTCCTTCCCCTCATTACCCCAAACAAAACAAAACCTTTGTTATCCTTTTCTTCACGTGTACATTACTAATGTCCTAGAGGCTCTTCTAGTTTTTCATGTTGCTTGGTTTGCAATAAACTGAGGTTTCATTCAGCTGCAGTGATTTCTGGAATGTGGACATGGCAATGTGTGTCGTTTCTCACACTGCATCTACTTTTGCTGCACATGAATAGTTACAGTTTCTTCTTGGCAGCCCGCAAATATCTTACTCCCTTGAGAAAATCGATAATGTTCTTTGTCCGATTTTTGCAAGCTGGCTGTGCTCTGGGAGGCTTAAGTATAGGAAGATGCTTCATTGTGTAGCTCTGAAGTGGAAAGTAATTACAGTTTCAGATGAAAAGCCTAGTTATACTGAGTTTTAAGTATGATTCTGCCTTCAAAGATGGCAAGCTATGAGAGCTGTTGGCATCATGACTCCTCAATCAAGCAATAGAAATTTTCTGCCTGTAATTGAATGTATGAAGATGCATACTTTTTAAAGTATTTAGCAAGCATTTTAGGAAAATTATGGAATGAATAATTAACAAACATCTTAATAAAGGGAGAAAACATTGATCAAATAAGGCTGTATCACATTCATGAATGCTGCTTGTTAATTTTGCCTCTTTTTAAGGAATAAAATGTTATTCAGCAGCTGGGGAAAGAAATGCATTTCTTTCAAAATGATCTGCTCGTTGATGTACATCTCCTATCCTGCTCCTGGCCCAGCAAATGAATCTGTCTGTCCTATTGGAAAGTGAATCCCTGTTGAGGAATGATTTGTCTGTATGTGGGGTTGTGTGTCCATGGGCATGGTATGGGTTAAATGTGGAGCCTTAGCCCCAAGCCCACAATTTTATGCACCTCTGCCTCTCTTCTGTGCAGCACTTGCACTTGGAAAGCTGATTTACTAGTGCTGGTCTGGTGTGAGATTGGCACATGCTCTCCTTGAGGGTACCAACTGTGCAAACCTCCTACTGCTCTGACTTCATTTTAATCCTCAAGTGTTTAGCTCACTCCCTGCAAGAAGGTGCAAGCCTCAGGAGCTGACATGTCTCCTTGATGAAAACTGCAGGGCTTTTTCTGTTGTTTAGAAGCTGTTCTTGCCAGAACTCTGTGCAGCTGAGTCCTGTCATTTTCAGTGTGGCTCATTTCAGGGAAAATGCTTCTTCTGGGAAAGGCTGCCAGCTTGGACCTGGGCCGTTCATGCCTGGAAGTGGAAGAGAGCACTAGACAGTAGATAAAGGTGCCAGTTGCTGTCTGCTGGGTGTCTGAGAAATTAATTAAGAATACTCCCTGCTTCACAGGATCTTAGACATGAATCAGAGTAGTTCAAGCTCTCCATAGTCTGTGTGGGATATGACTCAAGTGGCTCCTACAAGATACCCAGGGGAATAAAGAAAGAGGAGACAGTGAAACACAGAAACCATTGGAACATAAACCAGTTTAGAAAATATATGCTCCCTAAATCAGGAGTTCAAAAAATGTTAGCATTTTCATTAATGCTTTCATAATACGGCTTGTGACCCACTTACTCTGCCATACACTACTCCTTTGGTAATTAGTAATGTTTTCTTAAAAGAGAAAGCAGTAAGGAGAGGCAAAAAAGTGGAAAAGGTATTTTTAGCCATGTTAATGCAGTTTAGCAGCTGGAGAAAAGGACTAGATCAACAATTATAAGTAGCCAGTCACTTCAAAGCAGCTGTGGTCATAGTTTTCCACATCTATCTGCTTTATCCCCTTGTTTGTTTTATTAACTGTCTCCCTCAGGTTACAAACTCCTCAGGTTACAAAGTCTTGTTTGCTGCCTTTCACTAGTACATAACCCACTGGGTCTGACATGACCAAAACAGAAATTTATTTTCCCATTCTTAATATTGAACAATAATTCTTTGTGAATTATTGTAAATTTAGGGGAAAAAAAAGAAAAAAAAAAACCAACCACAGGAGAGAAAGATGTCCTGCCGTTTTCTCTGGTGCTGCAGGAGCAATTGCAGGGAAGATTTTGCTCAGCCTTTGTCATACTGGGACAGGCCAGGCTTGCTGCAACTGGAATTGACTAACCAAATTCTGGCACGCTCTGCTGAGTGTGCCTGAGCAGGAGATTAGATGAGTAGGTAGCTGCAGTGTTATTGACTCCACCTTGGATAAATTTCCATGCAATAAATAAACTGAGTAAGAAGTGAAGACTCTTAAAGAATGCTTTGGAGAAAGTATTTCTAGGGATTTATGACCGTTAATTAAATTTTCATGCAAAAGGCTGTGAAAACAGATAAAAGAAGTCTTATATATTCTTATTGAAGAAAACCTGGAAATTTAGGGTTTGGGAATTTTTTTACTATAAGATGTTTAATTGTCTCCCATTTTATGAGAATTTGATGTGATATTTACAAATGCAGTGTTTTAAGAAGAAAGGAGCACATACTGTGTCCTCACTCAGTACTGATTAAATTACAGCTCTAAGCCCTCCAACAAATTTCCATACTGTTTACTTGAAGGTAGTCTGCAGAAAATTAGGTAAGAAGTAAAGCACTGAGCAGCAGCAGCAGCAGCAGTGACAGCTGCCCTGGGACAGGAACTGGATGTTACTCAGTGAAGCCAGCCCCTGGCCCCAAGCAGGGATATCCCTGTGCTCATGGCTTTCCAGTTTTTCTTCTAGAATCTGTACATACTGATTTCTTAGTCTGCATAAAGGACTTTTGGGTTTCAACCAGTATTTAAAGGTCCTTGCCCTGCTAGCAACTGTTAGCTGCAATTTCTCCATTAATGATTTTAGTCTTTTGCTACCCTGATGCCTTAGAGCACTACTGATGTGTTGAGAATTATGAAGTGAGGAAGATTTTGATTTCTTTTAAAGAAAATTGTTATTGTAGGAAAGGAATTTTCTGGGAGCAGCTAAACAGGTCTGTTCTTCAAGGTGGAGGAGCAGAGCAGGAGTCAGGAGAAGGTGCTGTTCCCTGCCCAGCACTGATGTGCTAGGAGATCCTTAACTATCAGCTCCCAGCATCCTGCAAGAAGTGGTAATTAGTCCCTAAAAGAAGCCATTGATTGCTATCTGTTAGAAATAGTTTGGACATCATCTGTAAGCAGTATCAGGAGGTAAAACTTGCTCAGTCATGATAGTTTGGTGCATTGATTCAGGTTTTGGCAGTGCTGTAGCAGCTATACCACGCTGGTGTCGAAAGCAAAACAAAAACCTGAAAAAGCTCTGACTAGCAGAGCAGAAGCTGTTTATCCAAGGTCCGTAAGAAAAATGTAGCCTGATGAAAACTTACAGAAATCCAGCTTGAACACATATTCCTTACTGAGATGTTTTTCCTATTTTCACTGGACAAAATCGAGGATGGGGATTCTTACCCAGCTGGAAAACTGACTTGTGGAAGAAATTCAAGAGCTCAGTTGTCAGGGGCACTTTTTCTTGGGAATGAATGCTTACTGAATAATTGTAGAACATGGAAAGATCAACAGCAACAGCAGGATAATAAATATGCTTTAGCTTCTCTCCTCCCTTTCTCTCCCTAATATATTTTGTTATTCCCACAGGAATTAGTGCTTGTGTATGAGATTTTACAAAATACACAGTGTATATATAATTTAAGATTTTTCAGAGACACAATGAAGCTTTCTACTGTTATGAAAGGATTTATGTGAGCACATCTGCAAAATACATGTGAGTGAGCAGGGGGCAAATACTTTAAGATATGGCAGATTCAGGCATTGATACCTGCCTATATCACATCACTGCAAGCTATAATGCTCAATATAGCATTCTCTTTTCTGCACCTTGTACCATGCTCCATTGAGATTTTAACCAGAAAAATGCCTAAACCCACCATTTTGTTTTAATCTCTAGCACCTCGATGGAATTTGAGATACACTTGCTAAATGTAGCTCAAGAAATTTTTGCACCATGTGGGAAAATTTGAGCAGGAAAAGGGGAAGTCAAATCCCTTGGGTAGCTATGGCTAATAATCCACTTATAGAAATATACACTTCAGAATATTGTGAACATTTTTCGTCCATTGTGGATCATTCCTGTAGTTACTTGGTTTATATCAACTCTGCTTCTGCCTAGAATTTCATTTTGCTTGAGATCTAGCCCACAGTTTGTGCTTAGGCTGGAGACTCTGGATTCGGTGTGAATGTGAACAGTAATTTCAGTATGAAAAAGAGGTTTACAGGAATGAAGGAGGAATTTGGTCTGCACCTCTTGTGAATCCAGATTCCCAAATTGGAATTGATTGATCGCTGGGGTCCCTGAGTATTCTTGTGAAACTCTCATGGGGATGCCTGATAACTGGTGGTTAATGGTGATGATGCATTGTTCTGGATCACTTCTCATGACCCTCATGGATGGTGTTGAGGAGGCCTTGCTTTAGCTCCCTGTGATTTCTGGAGTTGGAGCAGGGTTTCAGGGCCAGATTGTTCTGGTGGTCTGGAGGATATTGAAATTGTAGAGTTTGTTGTTCAGAAGGAAGACAGTGTTGTGTTGTGCTGATGTAGCCTGAGGACAGGCTATGTCTTGTCACTGCTGTTTGACAATCTCTGCAAAAGACTAAAAATTATTCTTCATCAATAATTATTTTTTATTCTGAAAACCACAGAGAACAGCAAAAAATGAAGTAATGTTCATCTACAAAAACTTCTGATATGTTTAGTGTGGGCAGCTTACAACTGAAATTACCATGTCAATTTTGCTCCTTTTTAAAAAGTCAAACTTTTTAAAAACAATTTCATTAACCTTAGTTTAGAAGTAGTTCTGGTCTGTTAACGCCTGTGTTCTGTATGTACATCCAAAAGCTGTAAGTAGCTTTATTTATTCAATGCAAGATCTGAGTGTTTTGAATTTCCTTGAGAAGCTCTGTGAATAAACAGAGTAATTTGGGATATCAACATCTTAACCTACTAATTTAGTAATTTCATTTCAAAGTCAAGTAGTGAAATGGAAAATGAATTGCTGATTGTGAACTACTTGTAGCAGAAACATTTTTTAAAATCAAAATATTCTACAATATATATGTTAGTATTTGAAAATGGGTGTTATGTGCCTGTATGGAAATGTTACCTCTATTTTGCTTTTTGGAAATAACATTGATGATTCCAGTTAATATAACAAATTGCTTTAAATAAAGCTGTAATAAGTCCTGTCATTTCTGCAATTAAGAATTTATACGATTAAACGAATCTTTCAGTGTTGTGACCCTGAACAAGTTACAAGTAAGGATTCTGATGGATTGATTTGCAAATTACCCATGCTTCTGTCAACCTTTCCCTTACAGCCAAGAGCACACTGAGGATTTCAAACATATTTATCAGATTGACCATTTAAACTAATTGACCATGGCTGTAGCAATTGAATTTTGTGAGTGTAATGCTCACAACTGTTATTTTTAATCATACGTGGTATGTGATGATAGTTTGCTGTTCTACATGCCAAAAGCTGCTGTTTTACCAGTCACTGAGGTGATTTCTTCATAGGGCTGGCACAGAAGCATAGTAATGGGACTGTGGGCCTTGCAAATAGTTTCATATTCCCTGAAGGTCTACTGGGATGAGCTGGAGTGGATCAACTAAAGTGCATCTTCATTACTGTGTCTGATATACCTATACCTTATTCCTTGTTTTGTGTTCACTTGCACATTTATGGTAAAGAGAGGAAGCTTCTTTTTTCTTCAAACTTTTGGGTTTTTTTTTCTCATTTTGCTGGGTTGCAGTTCTAGGGGAGCTTTTGATGAAAGATGTAATATGGATTTTTAAGAGAAGAGTAATGGGATTTCTGTAACAGGCATGATAGCACAAAAGTTATTGTGATACTTGATTGTAAATGGTTGTTTTAGATTTCTAGGGCAATACTGATGAAACTTCTCCAGTAGACTCTAGGAAGATTACACTGTTTAATTTGTTATTCTTCAGGAAAACCTTCTGTTTTTAGAATGTCTGTGTAAGTTTGCTAGCATTGGAGCAGGAGCTTTGAAGACAACTGCTGAGCTTCAGAGCTTTCAATGTTTCAAAGACTATACAATTTTATTTATTTCAGAATCATAATCAGAATAATATTTTGGCATTTTGGGGGGAAAAGAAACCCTCAGGTTTTTTTATGTTTAGGCTATGAAAATTGCAAAATGAAATAGTATGCATTTCACTCTTTCCTCATGAATTATATGGGTTTGTAATAATTTATTTCTGTCATATAATTAAAAATAACTTAGTAGTTGTAGAATTGAGGAATGCTTTGGCACCATTCCACCCAAGCTCTTGGATGGGACTCAACAAAGAACTGAGTATTTACCTGAGTCACTGCTTCAGATCCATCCCTCTTTAGAGCAAAGGAGATATGTATTACTCTGCTTCAGTTTTATTCTTTGCCTGTCTCTGTGGATATTAGGGAGCAGGATTCCACTCTCAGGTTCCTGCCTGCATATTGCAGTGTGGTGGAGCACAGGGAAAGCAATTCAAGAGCTCTGCTAGACTTGCACAGATGCCTTTCTGAGGCTAATGCTTAAGCCTCAGTACAAGAGGCTATATGCATTTTTTTGTTCGAATTCACACTTTATCAATTGAGGCAACATACTCCTATTTCATGCATGTATCTAGAAAAACAGTAGGTGTGCAAGAACCCAGAGAAGAGCTCTTAGTGCACTGTAAAGTGCAAGCACATATATTCGAGGGCAAAGACCTTTCCAGCTGATTTTCTGATTTCCCTTTCAGCATTTCTGGAATGTTTTCATTGTAACTGTGTGTCACCATGTTCTGTAAACTTAAATGGGGAAGAAAGCACTGGGGTGTAGCTTTGTGATCACTGTCCTTCAATGTATAGGCACTTCATTTTTGCATATGGTCTCTTGAAAAGGTGTCAACTGTACAGTTTAAACATAATTAGCCACTTCATTGTGATTTGGAAGTTTTATGTAAATTAGCAGCATCATTTCTTCTTGGCTTCCAAAATTTCTTCTTCAGTTTCTTCACTGATTTAACACTCTCCTCAGCAGTCTCTGTCTGAGCGGAACATGAAAGATTGCCTTGCTCCTCCCTGACTCTGGATGAGGAATAAGAGGCAATAGACAGTGCTGGAGCAGCATACAGTATGAAAAGAAGAAAAGAAATAAAACTATTCTAAAATGCTATAAACCTTTCTTTGAGCATTTTCATTTTAGCAAACAGACCACTATATGAAATTAATTGCAACGATACTTCATGTGTTTATCTGCTCTATGTTACTCATTAATAGTGTTTAGTAAACAGTATTTGAAATTTCTCTCCCTCTAAACCACAAAATTTAAAACTGTTCCTCCAAGCTCATTTGCTGTTTTCCATATATGTTTGGAGCAGCAAGTTGTTGTTTATTAGTGTGGAGTTCTTCTTGCCTTTGGCTCACCATAGTCCTTTGATGCCATAATTAGCACAGTACAGAAGAATTGCCTGGAAGTGAACTTCTGGAGATCTTCACCCTCTTTTCTGCTTCTGCCCATAATCCTGAAGAAGTGGGAAACTCCAACCAATACAGACATAATGACCTGAGGCTTACAGCAGCTTTGGCACAAAGCTTTTGTTTAGAAAGTGGGCATTCTCTGTGGATTGAGAGGTTCAGTCTGTTCTGTTCTTTTTCTGTTCTGTTGTGAAAAGCCAGGTATATTCACATTCCTCAATTCTATGTGTATCAATATTGTGCAGATGATTGCATTTCACAAGACTGTTGAAACGTGCTTATTTTGCACCTTGGTTTGTTCTGGTAGTACTCTGAGCTGCTTTGCAGCTTTCCTTACGTGCTTGAAATGTTCTTAGATTACAGGCTTTGGATACAGGAGTTCTACTTTGCTCCATGTCTCAGATGTGAACTTAAGAATGAGTTAATTGGCTGATGAGTAGGGGTAATTTTTCAGATATGTTTTGAGGACATCCTCATGTAGCAAGTAGTGATACTTAGTTTTAAATAAAGCAGTTCTGTTTTCTCAGCATCTCCCCCCGTTTATATTCTTGGGATGCATTGCTTGCAGTATTGTACATAGTCTCCTGTAGCAGTTGTAATTGCTACTAGTGATGAAAATTGATTTGTGCAATCAGAAAACCATTATCTGTATTCTGACTGATAACGCTGCAGTTGCCAGCATTTAAAAATTCTCCGATGGCTGTTTTTTCAGAATGCTCTTGGGTTATTCAGTCACCAGAATTCCATGCTTTATGCTGAATCTTATGTGAGCATTAACAGAGAAAGAAAAAGCTCTTGGTGGTTATCTCAAATATACTTTTCCCCGAATTTTTAAGGATTTAGTGTTTTGTCAGTCTTCCCTTGCCCAATATACTCGATCAGGAGTAGTGTAGTTTTTTTACCTTGTTTTACCACAGTGTGCAGAGATTTTAATAAGTTTTCTGTTCTTTCACACTACCAGCTGAATTGATAAACCAAGCAATTTGTTAATAGGAAATGCCAAGCTAGTAACTAACACAAGTGGTTATTTAACACCTCACCAAATCTGGTAAGCCCATACTTCCCCCAAATGAAGCTCCATCTTGTATATGGGAGTCCATTAGGAGCTGAGTCTTTTTGTGTTGGTTCCCTCAATGTTTCTTTTCTTTAAAGCCTAATGTTTCCTTTCACTCTTCTATTTTTTGGTTTTGTTTTGTTTTTCCCTTTGGTCTTTCATGAAATTTTTTTGTGGACTTATAGGTTTTTCTATCTCTTGCTGTTTCCTTATCCTGTTTTCTGTTTCTTTTGAAGGACCTAAATTCAGGCTGCTTTTGCTTCTATTTGGTTACTTTCTGATGTGGGGAAACCAAGAGCAGAAGCAAAGGGGAATAACAGGAAGAAAGATAATAGCATTATCTAGTAGCAAAGCATTAGGAAATGGGCTCAGTATTTTTAGGGAAAAGTTTTGAGGGTGTTTTCTTGTTTGTTTTGTTTTCTTCATGCTGTAAGGCCTCATATTTTTATGACATTCCTTCAAATGAATATATACTGGTACATTTTGCTGGGCTGTTGCTAGGATTCAAGTATTAAAAGACTTCTCTGTCCAAATGAAGGTGCAAACGAGACCATATGCCAAAGTCAAGAGTACAGGTTTTATTTAACAGTAAATGTGGGGTACAGGGAGGAGGGAGGGGTGAAGAGAAAGACAGAGAGATAAGAGTCACCATCATGTGGGTCCTGCAGCATCCTTCTGGCCCTTTTTCTTCTGGTCTTCTCTGTGGTGGGGGTCCTGGAGTGCTCTTATGGAGGCACCACTTTTATAGTGTCCAGGTTCCAGGTTTGGACGGAGCATAGATGCATTCCTCGAGCTGCATGTGTATAAGGACTTGCTTCCTTTCTAACAGTTTGCCATGGTGGGAATTTTTGTAGATTGACACTGATCCTTCCTCATACTTTAAGGAAAATATTTACAAATAAGTAGAATTTTTTTATAAGCAGTTTTGCAAAGCAAACAGTTATGACTGATAATAAGGTAAGTTGAGCATATGTCAGTAAGGCAGTCAGCAGCATGTAATAGGANAAGGCAGGCAGCAGCATGTAATAGGATTAGACCTGGTATATACAAGTATATTACTCTGCTCTCTTCATTCTTTTTGAACAATCTGCCAAGGCTTTGAAATTTTCAGCAAGAAAATTTCTGGGTGGACAAGCGAAGGTGATTGATTAATTACAGTCACAGTAAATGTACATTTTCATGATGTACGTGAGTGGCTATTTAAGGTGAAAGCTCATAAAGATCATTAAGTTTCATAAGAAATGGCAATCTCNATGAGTAGGGGTAATTTTTCAGATATGTTTTGAGGACATCCTCATGTAGCAAGTAGTGATACTTAGTTTTAAATAAAGCAGTTCTGTTTTCTCAGCATCTCCCCCCGTTTATATTCTTGGGATGCATTGCTTGCAGTATTGTACATAGTCTCCTGTAGCAGTTGTAATTGCTACTAGTGATGAAAATTGATTTGTGCAATCAGAAAACCATTATCTGTATTCTGACTGATAACGCTGCAGTTGCCAGCATTTAAAAATTCTCCGATGGCTGTTTTTTCAGAATGCTCTTGGGTTATTCAGTCACCAGAATTCCATGCTTTATGCTGAATCTTATGTGAGCATTAACAGAGAAAGAAAAAGCTCTTGGTGGTTATCTCAAATATACTTTTCCCCGAATTTTTAAGGATTTAGTGTTTTGTCAGTCTTCCCTTGCCCAATATACTCGATCAGGAGTAGTGTAGTTTTTTTACCTTGTTTTACCACAGTGTGCAGAGATTTTAATAAGTTTTCTGTTCTTTCACACTACCAGCTGAATTGATAAACCAAGCAATTTGTTAATAGGAAATGCCAAGCTAGTAACTAACACAAGTGGTTATTTAACACCTCACCAAATCTGGTAAGCCCATACTTCCCCCAAATGAAGCTCCATCTTGTATATGGGAGTCCATTAGGAGCTGAGTCTTTTTGTGTTGGTTCCCTCAATGTTTCTTTTCTTTAAAGCCTAATGTTTCCTTTCACTCTTCTATTTTTTGGTTTTGTTTTGTTTTTCCCTTTGGTCTTTCATGAAATTTTTTTGTGGACTTATAGGTTTTTCTATCTCTTGCTGTTTCCTTATCCTGTTTTCTGTTTCTTTTGAAGGACCTAAATTCAGGCTGCTTTTGCTTCTATTTGGTTACTTTCTGATGTGGGGAAACCAAGAGCAGAAGCAAAGGGGAATAACAGGAAGAAAGATAATAGCATTATCTAGTAGCAAAGCATTAGGAAATGGGCTCAGTATTTTTAGGGAAAAGTTTTGAGGGTGTTTTCTTGTTTGTTTTGTTTTCTTCATGCTGTAAGGCCTCATATTTTTATGACATTCCTTCAAATGAATATATACTGGTACATTTTGCTGGGCTGTTGCTAGGATTCAAGTATTAAAAGACTTCTCTGTCCAAATGAAGGTGCAAACGAGACCATATGCCAAAGTCAAGAGTACAGGTTTTATTTAACAGTAAATGTGGGGTACAGGGAGGAGGGAGGGGTGAAGAGAAAGACAGAGAGATAAGAGTCACCATCATGTGGGTCCTGCAGCATCCTTCTGGCCCTTTTTCTTCTGGTCTTCTCTGTGGTGGGGGTCCTGGAGTGCTCTTATGGAGGCACCACTTTTATAGTGTCCAGGTTCCAGGTTTGGACGGAGCATAGATGCATTCCTCGAGCTGCATGTGTATAAGGACTTGCTTCCTTTCTAACAGTTTGCCATGGTGGGAATTTTTGTAGATTGACACTGATCCTTCCTCATACTTTAAGGAAAATATTTACAAATAAGTAGAATTTTTTTATAAGCAGTTTTGCAAAGCAAACAGTTATGACTGATAATAAGGTAAGTTGAGCATATGTCAGTAAGGCAGTCAGCAGCATGTAATAGGATTAGACCTGGTATATACAAGTATATTACTCTGCTCTCTTCATTCTTTTTGAACAATCTGCCAAGGCTTTGAAATTTTCAGCAAGAAAATTTCTGGGTGGACAAGCGAAGGTGATTGATTAATTACAGTCACAGTAAATGTACATTTTCATGATGTACGTGAGTGGCTATTTAAGGTGAAAGCTCATAAAGATCATTAAGTTTCATAAGAAATGGCAATCTCAGTCCATTTTCTTTGCTAATTCATATGCTGTTAAAAATGCCAAAAGCTATCAGCATTTTTAATTTCCCATCACCTAATATTCCAGCAGATAACATATCTACAAAAGTAATGCTAAGGGTCATTATAACTATTCAAGGTATTTACTAACTTAAGAAATGCATAGAATTTATGAAATTCATCCTTCCTAGGTACCTGTGCAGCACAACTCTATGAATAAAACCAAAACTTTTTGTTTATGAATTAATTTAATTCATAGCAAATCAAATCAGAGTAGGATAATGAGAAAATAAAAATATCTTTAAACACCTTCTCCCTACCCCTCACAACTTTCTGGGCTGAACTTCAATCCTGAGTTCTCTACACGGAGCAGGAGGGGTGGGCTGTTAATGTGGCTACGGTCAGTTCATCACACATTGACTCTGCTGCTCCTTCCTCCTTAGCAGAAGGACTCCTCACCCTCTTTCCCTGTTCCAGCATAGGTTGCCTCCCAGGGGAGACAGTCCTCCATGGACTCCAGCATGAGTCCTGCCTCCAGGCTGCAGTTCCTCACAAAGTGCTCCAATGTGGATCCCTTCCACAGGGTGCGCTCCTTGAGGAACAGGTTGCTGCAGTGTGGATCCCCCATGGAGTCACAGGTGCTGCCAGCAAACCTGCTCCAGTGTGGGCTCCTCTCTCCATGGGGCCACAGGTCCTCTTGTCATGGGTGAGAGGGAGAGCTTCAAACTTTATTAGAGAAGCCATCATCCAACTGAGTCACGAGGTGCAGAGAGGACCCCCTTCCTTTCTGAACTTCTCAGAGAGGAGCCCCAGTGAGGCTGGATCTGATCTTAGCCCCAGAATGTCAGTGCTTTAAGTAACCTTGTCCTACAGGATTAAAGATGGCAAATCAGATATATTTATGTAAAATGAATTATTTATTTTGACTAATGATTAGATAAAAGGTTTTAATTAGACTTAAATTCTACACAGTATAAAAGCTAAAACTACTAGTACCATTTAGTATAGTATAGTGCACTGTATCAAAGCAATTATATTGCAGCTAGCAAAAAGAAACAGTAATTAAATAGAGATTGATGTAACTCACCATACCAACGATTGTGGGCAGATCTCTTTCTCTCAGCCTTGAGGCGTATCTATGAAGGGACATTCTCACCTCAAAGAAGGAAATTTCATATACACACACTTTAAGAAGGAATGTGTTAAAAGGATCTATTATATGAGAGTGGACCAGACTGTTACAAGTGTAAAGTGATTGCCAGTCATATGTCTTCAGGTCATCTTAGGGACTTACCTGCCAAGTCTTTGGCTCACTACCAGGGTGTTAGTTTGGGGTTGGTGAGACAGACTGGTTGTAGCATAATTCAATACCAAACCGAGCACATGATGCCTCCTCTCAGCCCACCACTGATAGCTTGCAAAACAGGGCGTCGTTTGAGTTGTTTGACCATATTCCAAGGGCCAAAAGTCCTGCTACATCTTCCAGGAGTGTGGGCTTCCCACAGGGTTACAGCGTCCTTCAGGTATCCATCTGCTTGCCCTGGAGTTCTCCACAGGCTACAGGTGGGTCTCTGCTCCCCCACGGACCTCCATGGGCTGCAGGGGGATTCAGCATGGTCTGCACCATGGAATGGAGGAAAATCTGTGCTCCGGCACCAGGACACTTCTTCCCCCTCCTTCTGTGCTCAGTGTCTGCAGGGCTGTTTCTCTCACATTTTCTCTCTGCTCTTCAGCTACAGTTGTGCAGTTTTTCTTCCTCCTTAACTATGTTATCCCAGATGCACTGCCACCATTGCTGATGAGCTTGGCCCTGTGCAGGGGTGGGTCTATCTTGGAGCTGACATTGGCTCTGTTGGACAGAGGGGAAGCTTCGGATAGAAGCCCCTACTGTAGCTCCCCCCCTTACCAAAACCTTGCCACACAAACCCAAGACAGGGCCCCAGTTGACAAATGTAAAGCAAAGAAAGAGCTAAAATTAGAAGAGGCAAAAATAGAGGTTGGGAAGCTGTCTGATTGATCTTACAAGCAACACATTTATGCTGAATTCTCTCAGTTAGGTTTGCTGTATTTGTTAGGTCAGACTGTGGCTCAGACAGAGATCACAGAAAAGCAAAAGGTGTCATGCTGAAAAACATTCATTTAAAATTTGTTTTGAAGTTTGTAAAAAACCGACATGTCTTTAAAACTGGTTGATATGGCCAGGATGTTTGGATTTGTTCTGTGGCAGAAGGACCAGATCACTGCTTCAGCCTCCAAACAGGAAGACAAATAATATATGAACTTTGAAGCTTATCAGAAATATTCAACTGTATGATGCAGTTGGTGAAAGAACATTTGATGTCATAGTATAGCATCACAAAAAGGAATTTTCTAATGAGTGTATTTGTGGGGTTCCCTCTGTTGCCAGTGAATGCAGAGTTTGTCTTCACCATGGCAGAAAGACAGGTGCTGTATTTGATTTCCCTTTTTCAGAGTTGCCATGTGGACACAGGTGAGAAGTAAGCTTGGGGCCGTACTTTTCAGGATGCTGGCTTCACTGTACAAAGGTGTTTATTCATGAAAAGCTAGACAGCCATTGCTCTGCTGGGACTGGGCTGCTCTGCCTGCCATGGGTTGAGAGCACTTTCTGGGTAGTCAGTGAGGAATCATTGTGAGTTCCTGCTCTGCTTCATCCGGAACTGTTTCTTAATGGCTCTGCAGTGATGCCAATGGTACTGAAAATGTTCAGAGAACAATTTCAGAATAACAGAGGCAGAGAGAAGAGATTAGTGCAGATATCTGATTCACCAGCTAAAATATGAATTCTATTAATTTGCTCTGCTTAAAAAGGAGTTGACGTACTTAATTTATTACTGCAGATCGGTGAGATTAGTTTTTCAGGTGCTAAAGAAAATCTCCTGTATTGTTTCTTCTGAAAGGCATTTGAAAGACAATTCCCCATGTAATTCATTAGGCATTGCATTTCAAACCCAGTCTTCAGCTGAAATTGTTTTCAGATTTTTACAGATTCTGTAATTTTACAAATTGCTAACTGCATTTGAGCATCAGACACTGAGTGAATTAAACTCTTAGAAGGCTTCTTGGTAGGAACATAAAGAGCATTAAAAATATTTATACAGCCTGCATATATAGAAGTTCTTGGGGTTTTTTTCCTGTCACTAAGAGCATTCACAGTAGCATCAAAGTATTCTAGACTTATGGAAGGATATCCCTTTGAAAGCCTGTCTAAAAGATGTGTAAATATCACTGCATCTGTTAAAAGATGGTTAAAAGAATATTAGATACAGAAATTACTGTATAATCCAAGGCTCTGATCTGTCTCAGTAAGCAGGTATTGACTTAATGCAAGGATCATTTTGTGGCCATCTGAGACCTTGATTATTCTAGAGGATTTCCTTATTTTAAAGTCCGTGAATATAAAGATGAATTTCTGTGTTTCTACTTCTGACTTTTTACATTAGCTAGAGGAATCAGAAAATTCTTGTTCAGTTCTGATTCTTGATAAGAACAGAGACAGTGTCTGACTCAGTAGCCCATTGTTCACTTATGGATAATATCTAGTGAAGTCTTTTCCAGACTATCAGCAGTATGCCAGTTTTGGAGGAGGTCTCTAAGTCTCTCTGGAGAAATGAGGCAGACCAAAGTGACTTCATGAGTGGGCAGGGAGTGCCCCTGGCTGGGGTAGAAGATAAGCAGCTTTGGTCTGAATGGATCTACTGAAGCATTTCTAATTGACAAGTAGAAACTAGGAGAGTGATTCACCTAATCCTTGTTTGTGTTCTCTTTTAGTAACTTCCAGAGAAAGGCAAAGTACACTGTAAGTTTTCTAGCCAGTTTGAGTTGTTGTATAGTGAGGTTTAGTTCCTTGTCTGATCTGGTACAGTGACTCCTACTGATCATGCTGTTGTTTGTCTCATTTTAAGCCTGAAGTTAAAATATTAATAATAGTACTAATAAAATGCCAATTCTCTTAAACACTGTATTTTCGCTGTGTGTGAGAAATGCTGCCATAGTCTTTCAGTTTCATGTAATGTGTGTGTCTTCTAGCTACAGCCTGGGCAGCAGGGTCCCAGGAGGGAGAGCATGCTATTTCTTCAGTAGGTAGTGGCAGTAAGACTTTTCCTGGTTTCTGAAGTCATGGAATTAAAGGATGGTTTGGGTTGGAAGGGACCTTAAACATCATCTGGTTCTAACTCTCCTGCCATGGGCAGAGACACCTTCCATTAGATCAGGTTGCTCAGAGCCCCATCCAACTTTGCTTTGAACACTTCCAGCCATGGGGAACTCACAACTTCTCTAGGAAACCTCTTTTAGTAAGTCTGGAAGTATTCCAGAACAGGAGAGTATTTTTAAATTATGTATGCTGTTGGACAAAGATGATTTGGCCATAATGAAAAATTTATGTTGTAAATAAAATGTTCTGCGGTTCTGTAATTTTTTTAGTGTGTATCATCTAGCAATGATGCAAGCAAAGTGCAATTTTCAGTATTGTCTCCAGAATATGCACAAGAGAATAGTTTCAAACATACAGCAAGAAATTGAAATTTTCAAGTTTGGCTTTTTTCGTTTGTTTGTTTATTCTGCTTTGTGGTGATGTTGAGTGGGACTTGTGCTTTGTCCCTCTGCATATTGATGTCTAAAATTACCTTTGGCAGTAAAATGCTTAGCATGTTTGAAGTTGTCTTAATATAGTACTGTCCTCAGAAAGCCACTTTTAGCTCAAGCATTTTTCAGGTATTTGAGTCACAAGCTCGATACTAGAATGAAATAGTGTCATAAACAGTATTAAAAAGAATGAGCTACTTGCCCTGGTATTTTTGCCCTGATGTGTTTCACTATACAACAAAACCACACAGCATCTTTCCAGCACCTTTTACTCTCTTCCTGGCTCTTAATTGGTAACTTGAAACATCAGATAGATCTATAGCTGCTAGAGCTATTCATCTGTTACCCTCACCATTCAATTGGAACTATTTTCAGTCTGTTTTTGCTTTTAGGCAGCTGTAAAATGCTGAAGATGTCAGCACAGAAGTCTCTTTGCCCATCAACCACTAGAGCTGTGATTTTACTGTAATTATAATACATGCACTTTAAGCATGGTATTTATAAGCAAAGATAATGAGTTGCCTATTGGAAAATTACGTCAAAGGCTGGTAATAAACTACTTCTGTCTTGCAATACCAGCAACCATCTAACTTACTGAAGGAGCAGGAAATATCCTCTGTAATTCTAGTCATATTTTCCAAGCTGGCCTTAGAACAGCTTTCTTTCTTTTTAGAAGCTGTAAGGAGCTTCTAAACCAAATGAGTCTTCCATAAGTCTAACCGGAGGTATTTCTACAACACTCATGGCTGTAATACTAGTAATACAGCTATCTTGGACTAAAAACATTGATTTATTAGCTGAAAATGGTCTTAAAAAAATTAAAATGATTCATTGAAATGGCATGTGTTTCCATGGTCAAGTGGTTAGAGAGGCTATCAAAAACTGTATCAGTAAACTGCATTTAGAAGAATCAGGATGGTTTGACATTGGTTTGACTTCCACAATCAGGTCATTGAGTTAGGACTAAAGTTAAAAGCAAGTTATTCGTTTACCTTTCACATTAGTATAGTAGTGATACATTCTAGTGTTAAAGTTTGCATTGACTTTCTGCTTCCTCTGGAAACCGAAGTTAAATATATTGCTGAGGAGGACTTAGTCTTTTAGACATACCTCAGGGGTACATTTTGCTCTTGGGCTTGGGATTCAACCTGTCACCAGATATTTTATATATCTGCTTCTTTCCCTCTGAATCATGATGACTGAGGGCTTGATTTTGCTTTGCTCTGTAATTAGAGGAACAGCACCCTCTGAAAATGTCCCTCTAAAAATTCCTAGCTTTCATGAAAACTAGGAAAAATCTTAGTGAGGCCTTTCATAGTTGTGTTTTTTGGTCCTTGTGCAGGCTCTGAGCTTTCCCTTGCAAAGTTTTGCTGAGTGTTTTAGTGTGTGGCAGCAAGGTTGTTACAGAGTGCCTGCCTGTGCCTTCCAGTCCCCTGTTAGTTGAATTTTGATGTTATCTACATTTTGTTTTCAGGCAATTGAATTGTTTCTACATAATAAAAGATAAAGGTGCTGTTTCTGTACTGGCACTTCGGACATGGTACTGCTTATAAATATTCTTGCTCTGGATATGATACTCACTATTTAGGTGGTATCAGAGTTTAAATAAAATTACAATCAGTAGCCTCAGATATTCTGTACTTTAATCTCAATTACCTGAAACCATGCTTGAAGTAGGTGTTCTAATATCTCAATTTCTCACTTTTCCCATTACATATATATGTGTAATATGTGTGTATATATATATGTGTATATATATAAGTATCGCTCCCTTTCACTGCACCACATTTCCTCTCAGTCCCTTTGGTTGCAGTGACTCCATTTGCAAATATTCCTGGCTTTTTCAACAATGGAATTTGCTTGGATTCTGTCTCCCATTCAGGAAAGGGAATGAAATCCTCAAATCAGAGAACACAGTGGAACAAGACTCTGAAAAGGAGATATGATTCAAGCAAATTCCATTGTTGAAAAAGCCAGGAATATTTGCAAATGGAGTCACTGCAACCAAAGGAAACGAGATTAAATGTGGTGCAATTCCCTTTCAGAAATACTGAGCAGTAAATTGACTAGGTCACATGGTGGCTGACTAAAGATTAAGATGTCATAAGATAAAGTAAAATATTCTTCTATTTTAAATATATTTTTGAGGCTTAAATCACAGACCATTTAATATGGGAGATTTAATTTAAATTTATTTTAATTAGTGTGTAGTCAGAAACATTTGAATAATGAAAGGTCACAGGTGTCCTCTGTACAAGGTGCTTTCAAAGCAAGAATGATTGGAAGCAAGAATGATTGGAAGCACAGCCTGTCTCAGATATTTCAGATGCGTTTTGTAATTTGAATATATAGGTTTCTTCCCATCCCTCAGCAAGGAGACTAAAAAGGCAACCTTGTGTTTTTTGTTTTGTTTTAATTCAGGACATTTGTAGTAGCCCATCATATTTGTCATATTGCATATTGATTTCTAGGACTATAGCTCATTGTATTCTTTCAACCAATCAGTGTAATTATTGTTTTTGTTAAAGTGGCACCTTTATTTTATGGAACTGGCCTATGTGTTTATAAAAAATGTGCCAAACTTAAACTTAAAACAGCTTGTGACAATGCCATGAGAAATTTGTTCAATCCTGAAGATGCCTACAAGTGTTTAAGTAACTGACTATGCACATTCTATAGTTAACATTTATAATTAGGATTTCTTGTAAAAGCCAATAATTATTCAGGTAATTAGCTAAGAACAATTGAGCCTAGTATTCTTCTGAGCATCATCTAAGCAAGGATTAAAAGTCGAGCACTATAGACAACAATTTCTTTGAATTTTACACACAAAATGACACTACTGGAATAACCACAGAGTAAAAAGAAGTAAATTCTAGGCTTCTCTGTGAGCAATTACCTGGTCAGTTTGATATATCCACAAATGTGAGTACTTAGTCTTAACTTGATTTTAGAAGTTGTTTAGCTTGGGGATTTGATCAACTGTGTGTAATATCTGACAACTGTTACACTCATTTTAGCACTTAAAACCAGCAGATTAAAGCATATATGCTTGTTTCCCCTGAACCAATCCTAACTAGAAATTGGCTGCTTTCTACTCATGACTTACATTGTGACTGTTGATTACTGATGGAGAGATGTTAGTTGATTTAATGAAGGGTGAGCTGGTAGATACTGAGCTCATCTTCTGGTATAGGATTGCTGCTGACCATCTCTGTAGGTGCAGTAGCGTCAAAGCTCACCTGTTCTTGAAGGCAGGTTCAGTGGTTATTGCATATTCTTCTGCATTGGTCCATAGGGGATCCCTTCCTTCTGTGGCTCTGGGCAGCCTCAGATAGGGTAAAACTTCCTATGGAGAGATGTTTTGTTTGTTGAAAATTATGCTTGTCTCCAGTTGGAAGTACTGTTGGAGAAGTAGGCACGCTGATTCAAATGGGAATGGGTAATAAACTTAGTTTTGTTTCTTATGTGTGAGTTCATTGACCCAATCAGTCTTTCAGCCCTTTCAGTGTAGCCTGCTGGATTTTGTTTTGTATACTTTCATTAAATACAACTACCTGACTGTAGGAAATCATCTAATTGGTGTAGCTATGCAGATGATCTCTAAATACCTGAGAGTAATAACAGTTAATACTCTTATTAACAGTTTAAACAGAAGGTAGTTGAGTTAAAAAAAATAATAGTCCAGGTAATTAAAGGCAATAAAGCAATCTTGAAAATGTCAGAAGCCAACATTATTATTGTTAAGTGGGCAAGCAAATTAGCAATGATAATTTCGGAGAGGTTAGTGAAATTTCTGTTAAAGCTACAGAAGCCCGAAAGGGGTCAGTTTATGTAACATCAGAAAAATTCTTCAGGTCAGTGTGCAGAGGGAAGGTCAGGCTTCTGTATGGCATCTGTGAGGAGCTAGTCTGCTGTTCATAGGCTGTCATTTTTGGAATAGTGCACCTCTCTTGACCCTCTCTCTAATGCTAGATATAATTCTAGCAAACCCAGCTTGTGTGTGCATACTTGGATTGAGCAGTTCCATTTAATTCTCTGGTTTTGAAAATGATAAAAACAATGGGCATTAAGTCTCTTTCACAAACGTGTATGACCTGCTGAAAAAGCATATCATAGAATGGCTTAAATTGGATGAGCCCTTCAAGATCATCCAATTCCAACCCGCCTGCCGTGGGCAGGACACCTTCCACTAGACCAGGCTGCTCAGAGCCCCATCCAGCCTGGCCTTGAGCACTTCCAGAGATGAGGCATCCACAGCGTCTCTGGGAAATCTATTTCAATGCATCACCACCCTCACAGTTAGGATTTTTTTCCTAATATGTAATCTAAATCTGCCCTCTTTCAGTTTGAAGCCATTCTCAAAATGTCTTGCATGGCCATGTCAAAAGGTCCTCTTCAGCTCTTGTGGGCCCCTTCAGGTACTGAAAGGCTGCAAAGATTTCCTAAAGCCTTCTCTTTTCCAGGCTGAACAATCCCAATTCTCTCAGCCTTTCCTCACAGGAGAGGTTCTCCATCCCTCTGATCATCTCAATGTCCCTCCTCTGTGCTCTCTCCAGCAGGTCCCTGTCCCTCCTGTGCTGGACCCCCAGAGCTGATGCAGCCCTGCAGGTGGGGTCTCAGCAGAGCAGAGCAGAGGGGCAGAATCCCCTCCCTGCCCTGCTGCCCAGACTGCTCTGGATGCAGCCCAGGACACCACTGGCTCTCTGGGCTGTCAGTGCTCAGTGTGAAGGAATGCAAACATGTATATAATATTCTTCTCTAAAATATATGTATGTATACACACACATAAATATATATGAGATGCAATATGAATAGGGTACAGGGAGTTGAACATATACACAGGATAACACTATTCCTGTGCTCACATCACCATTCAGAAAAAAAAATACATTAGCATCCTCTCAGTGTTGGAAAGGTTTCAGAATTAACTGCTGTCAAATACATTTTGTACAAATGTGCCATGATGACCCTTACTTTTTCCTCTAAAATGATGGTATTACCCATCTGTGTAATTATTCTCTTCAGGCTATTCATTTAACTCTTCTACACCTTTTGGAGAAGGCAGGGCTTTAATACTGAAATCTCTTCAGACTTATTACAATGTATGCAATACACTGATTCTTGCCATTCTACCTATGTTGGAAAGAAAATAAAAGTCATAGATAAGGTACCTGCAGATGGAACACTTTGGGAAACTTCCATTTCAGGTTTGTCTTTATTCTGCCTCATGAGCCACATTTGTTCAAATTCAGAGGTGTCAGTGGAGCAGCAGAGAAAACATTCTGGTGCAGCAGTTCTTGTGTGTCATGTAGTTACTGGCTGTATTTAGCATGCAGGAGGTTTACTGTTTTTCACTTCTCATTCTTTCCAAAAGCTATGGTATGTAATTTGGTGCATCTTCATTTTCAAATAACTCTTCTTTAACACAGAGAAAGTGACTGCAGCCATGCATTATGCAATCCATATCACAAGCATTGAATAGATGGAAAAGGTGAGGAGGAGTAGGAAAATAAAAACGAATTTGACAAAATGCTTGTCCAAAACTCTCTCCAGGAAAATTCTATATTGAAATTCTAAGTATTTCACATTTGCAAAATAAAATTATATGATCTTGAAAATACAGTACATTGCATGTCTGTGATAAAATGGATTTAATGTTTTAGCAATGAAACACAAACAGCAAAGCTAGAACTAAAATAGCTTTTCAATATTTGCATTTCTTCTTATGTTAATTATTTTGTGGTAGTTCTCAATTTAACAGAACACATCTTTAAAGCATTTTACTTGCTTTGTGCTGTTTATGTATATCCAGCATTTTGTCAGCATATGCTTATAGTCTGTTTGTTATAGGAAATAGATAGTCAAGAAATACTGTGAAGAGTTTGACTCATCCTTCACATTATTTTCTGCAAAAAATCTTGGCTTCTTGAAAACTTTTGATAAGTGCTGTATATTTTGCTTGTCTGTGACTGTCGTCTGTTCAAGATGTTTGTTTACCCAACTTAATATACAGAAAAAGTTTTGGAACTTCTTTGTACCAATACATGACTATGCCCAGCATACTGGTTGGAAAAGGAAGAGATGTTTAGATGTGTTGAAAAGCACATGCAAAATCAGAATTTTCTTCTAGTACAGATTGCTTCAGAGATATATAAAAAAAACCAGTTTAAATGACCATTTGTGCTGAATTAGTACCAAAACTTTAATAGGTGCTGCATTCTCCCTATCTGATTTTCAGGAAAGGGACTGAAATTGCTCAGATAAATCTGAAGTTTTTGGTTTCTTCTCTTGGCTAACTAAGTAGGTTTCTCTCCAGCAGGAAAACAGCTTTCTGCTCTTCTGATAAAACTGTTTTTCCAAGACAGACAGTTACTTTCAGCTTCTACTTAATGCCTTAGCCAGTAAATCTGTGTTCGTGCATTTGATTGATATTGAAGGAGTAATGTAGAATTTGGAAATACAAATGTACTGGTTCCAAGGAATTTTAGTTTGGACTTTTTCTGAGAAGGTGGTTATTCAGGTCAAAATGCAAATGCTGTAGTACAGGGCTCTATTAATAAGAACTATTTCTTGGAAATGTACAAAGAGTGAGCTTTGAAGAAAAGCATTATGATGGTAAAAACCCCCAGAACAAACCAACCACAACACCACCCCTCTTTTGTGCCACAGTGTCAGTACATCATTCTCATACGTGTCCTGAAATAAAAAATACTTAGTCCTTTAAGGTGTGCTTCCCTTGTTAGAGAAGCATTTGATTTTGGTAACGTGTTGTCCAAGTCAATTCTAGTTTCATTTCTTGCTTGAGACTACTTTCAAGCATTTAATTTTGTGAGTGGAATATTTAGAGGGACAATACTTGATACATTTGCTGAAAACACAGTGGTTTTTTGTTGGATGAGTGGTTAGTCTGATGTTTCAGAGATATCCAAGAATGTTTTTGGGTTTAGTTTTGGATAATTTATTTCCTGGGGAAAAAAAAAAGTACAAAGAATCCATGCCCTCTATCACCCATTGATCTCATTTATCAGCTTGTTGTCACTGGAAGTAGTATTTGAGGTGCTAAAATGCTAAAATTGCCAGCAAGGTGCTGAAGCTCTCAAAGAAACTGATCACCTTCAGCAGTGGTGGCTCTTCATCAAAACTGTGAAGAGAAGCTATGGAACAGTGACTTGAATTATGCCTTTAAGAAAAGGCATCTACAAATTACTTTTTAATCTTTTTTTTTTACTAATACATAATGTATAAAGCAGGATTCTGTACTTATTTAATAAAAATAGACTTAATACAAAAGCAAGTTTAATTAAAACATAACTGGAGATGTCAGAATGCTGATCATAGGTCTGAATATACTTCTTTCTAAATTTAGTTATATATTCTGAATTTCATGATGGATATTATGTACTCAGTGCTTTGGGAAGTCATGCATAATGTAACAAGGATATTCAGTTAACAGTACCTCTAGCAAATGTTCTCTGTGCTAATGTTGTATGCCAAGTACAATGTGATATAACAACTTATTTTTTTATTTTCAGTAGATCATTAAATGTTATCCTCAAAATTTTGTGAATCCACAAGAACTTAAAAAGGAAGCGTAAGCCATTTAAGATACATGTGTGAGGAGATAGGTGCAATCAAATCATAAATGGATTTTATAATCAGGTTGCTCTTCTGAGGCAGAAATAATTTTAGCGACTCCATAAAGCTGAAATCCTACACTTGTCTGTGGCAAAGACTTGTAGTCCTGAAGAAGAAAGCAAAAACCCTACTTTAAAAATAAAATGTTCCCCTTGCAAAAATGTGTGACTGTGCAAAGAAGATCAGGCACTTAGGGCCCACCATTTCTCAGTGGAGAAATACTGCAGTGTCTCTGAAATCAGTTTAAAAGTCACAGCTCTTTTGTTTGTCTCTCTTTATATAACATAACAGATGCATAATGTTTCTAAGAAAAGTGGTGGTTTTCATCTTAGGTCAAGAATTGAGGAATTTTGCAAATCTAAATAATCCACCACAGGTAGTGGAGAAAGTAGCATTTGAATATAATTTCTGTGTTTGGGATGTGTTATGGTTGCTCCCTTCAGGTTTTTTGTCAAGATTGAAATCCTAAAGACCAGTGACTGCTAACTGACCCTCGAGGAGGAGCCTCAAGGAGGAATTAATGTGTGACCCTTCAGCAGTTTAGGCAATACTAAGCATAATAAGGTGAGGCATTTGTTTCTGCTAGAGGTGAAACACCCAAGTAGGGCAATATGTGGCAGTGTCTGCACTCAAGCCAGGGGCTGCTGTTTTTGGATTGCTGTTCCTGTCCCCAGGACTCACTAAAGGATGGCAGATGGTGATTGCAAGCAGATTGTGTAACACCAGAAAGTCACTAGAGCAACTGAGCTGTTTGCACTGGAGTTCAGAATGAGCAGTAAAGTTAGGCTAAAATTACTTCTCCTGACAGCTTTCTAAGCATGTTATGATTTATTTTCAAATCAATGAGATTAATATTTATCCTTCTTGTCCCCTTTCCTTCACGTGTTCTATATATGTTGCAAATATTTGAGGGAATGGGGAAAACTATCTTATATTTATTAATAAAATGATAGATTAAAAATCATCAGCTCAATAACAATAAGAAAAAGAGTTATTAAAATACGTATTTTAATTTGTTAGATATAGTCTTTTGGTTTTGAGAACTTAAAGATGATGGATAAAATGAAGGTTTTAAGGAATGACCTATGAAAAAATTTAGTAGAAAAATCTAAAACATTATTCAAGAAATAATAAGTTGCACATAGGGATCTGATTTAGAGAACAATCATTAACAAGAAAAATTAACTGCTTTTTCATAACAAGTTGTATCCTTTCCTGGTTCTGAAATACTTTTATTTGTTTGATATATTTGATAAGTTAAATTCAGGGTGCCATTACAAGTTGAAAAACGTATTAGGATTTGAGGAACTGGTTATCTGTGTTTATTCTAACCATCCTCTTTCAGCTGGTGAATGTAAATTAGGTGTGAGTCTTTTAACCATACCAAAATCCCATAAGATACGATGCTTAGAAGTAGTAAATATTGCTATCAGCACAGAATGTATACATAAATGTTAAACTTACAATACAGCATCTGCTTGGATCAACTTAATTGTGCCTCCATGTATATGCTGTATTTAAGATGGTCCTATTTAATCAGTAACTTTTTAATAATATGCATATGATATACATATTTTAAAAAATAATTAAATTCTGGTTGGAATCAGTTTCAATCTCAGATGGAATAGGAGTCAGCTTGGCACTAACTGTGATCAAAAAAAGAGTAATAAGCACTTGGCAAAAAAGTGATGGCTCTTTTATCATTCGCTAATGCAAAAGGAAAAGCTAGGACTTTAAATAATAAGCATAAAATAGTGTGTGCACATTTTGTGTTAAGTCCAGTGTAAAACAACTGTGCTCCAGAATACTGGCATTTAAAAAAAGTAGCAGTGATTACATGTGTAACATACTGTGGGAATTAAAAGTTTCCTGATTTTAATGGGGTTTATAATTAGTGATTCACATGAGTGATTTCAGTTGATCCCCCCTGATGTTGCTCTCTCTGATTCCTTGAGAAACGGATGTAAAATAGCATTGCTTTAGTACAGTATGAAGAGTCCAAGTTTGTACCTGCCTGTGCAGTGTTAGTGACATTATATCTAACTGTACCTAAGTTTGATCATTCAGACAGTTTTACCAAAATGTAATTTTCAGGGAGTTAGATAGAGCCATGTTTCACAAAAGCTGTTCCCACAGGAGCTGAATGCCAAGGTAATCAATCACACAGCACACTGCATCCTGTTGTTATGGATATAATACATTATTTATGCAGTATAAAGAGTTTTTAGATGTTGTTGAAATGAACAGGCAAGCGAATGACAACTCTAGGTTGTAATAAGTTATATAGGCTGAAAATTGCAATTCCTAGATTAAAATTTGTGTAGATGCCTTCAATGCTTGCAGCAGGTTAGAAACTGATTTGCTGCAGCTGAGGACTTTCAAGGAGCAGCAAAAATTCTGTTAAAAGTCTGTAGTGCGTTAATTACATCTACAGATGAGTGTTTGTATATCACTTATATTTCTTACTGAATCCAAAAGTTGTTACTAGGTCACTGGAAATAGAGGGAAACTTTCTGGCCGCAGTACAAAACCCAAAGACTGTTTTAGATAGCACAGTTCAGGTTCTTCAGTGAGCCATTGCATAGGATATAATTTGGCACAGATTTAGGCTTTTGATGGACAATTGTCCCAGCTTTCGATTTTCCCCTCCCTACATTGTTCCAAACATTTTGGTTTTGCTGAGAGTGAGGTAGGCATCTTCACCAGATTGGTTTCATAAACTGTTATATTTGTATGAGAAGCCCTAAAAGACTGATAGAAAACAGAACAGTAGTGGAAAAAACAGTGGCTTCCATGAAATGAGGGTGACCTGCTTCCCTTCTTCCTGTCACATCTTTTTGTTGGTTTGAAGGGAAATTTGCAGTTGTACCTGTAGAGTGGGTTTCGAATTGTGAGCATTACCACTTTGTGGCTGAAGAGTTCTGGAGCCCAGAGACGTCCAGGGTTATTGGCACAGTGCTGCTGTTACTTACTATGCCTTGATATATTTTGTTACTGTTACCTAAATACTTTTAAAGCCTCTGTAAACTGCTGAATACTTCGGCAAAACATTCATGGCTTTGGCAAAGAGAAGAGGTGCCTTCGTGTATTCCACCATTCATTCTCTAGTTCTGTTGCTGTTGATTTTATTCTTCTGTAACTGAGGCTGTTCTTTCTCTTGGCTATTTTTCTACATCCTTTGCAGTCAGCTCCTGTGCCATTCTCATGCCTTCTTACTCTCCCCATTTCCTACTCTCTTCCATTTAAAAAATAGGTTTAGACAGCTCTTCTCTCCCCCTTGGTTCAGTTTGTCATCACTGTCATCTCCATCATTGGTAGTCTTCCTCTCTTCAGCCCTCTCACTTTTGCCTTGCAATTCTTCCTCGTTTGTCTTTGATTCCCACTTCCACAGTGGTCTTTTGTACTTTTTGAGCTGCCACATTTCTTCATGCCCTTCTGCTCATTTGCAATGTAGATGTGTTTCAGTTCTACTCAATAAACATTAATCAGCCTTCCTCTCACTTGTTGGTCATTCACTTGGCCTTCCCATATCCACTCCAATTTGGGGAGTTTGCAAATGTGGCCACACTCTGTTCTGGTGTCTTTTTTCTCTACTAGCTCCTCCTTTGTAATTTCTGGAATCTTATAATCTTTAGTCTCCTTCTCTGATCATGTTTTGCACAACCTTTTGCTTTTTTCCCTTTTCTTATTCATGGAGAAAAATACAAATTCATGTCTGTACTGAGGAGTCTTATTTAAGTCTCTCTACTCCAGCTCTACCTTTCTGCCTAAATTAAAATCTTAGCTGATGGATTTCATGGATTGGGCAATATTCAAGAAAAAAGTTTGACCTTCTTTGTTACCTTCTTTCATAGTCACTCTGTGTATCACCATTTTCTCTACTTTAGCCTATGCCTTAGTATTACTGTGGTCATTTTCTGGTGCTTATCTAAATCCTTCCTAATTCTCCATTTTTCCTTTCATTTACCACAGATGATGAATGTGCTGTCGACTTCCTGAAGGTCCTCCTGTAGGTTCTCCCTGTAGTAGCATTCTCCAAGCCTGCTGCACATACATTATTACATTTTACTCAATTCCTCGAGTAACACTAACTCGGCAATTACTCTTCATTTGGGTTGGATTTTTTGCTTTGAAGTAGCTTTACATTATTTTAGACCTGAAAATTTGTGTTTCTTTCAATTAGTTGGCCTAAAAGATCTTGCCTCACATAAATCTTTAATGTTCTTCATACTTGTCATTTCTAAGACATGACTGTCATATTTTTTCATGTAGATAAAATTGTTATCATGGGATATTATAATTTGCTGTCTGCTGGTGGATGGCTGCCAGTCTACTTCAGAATCTTTTTCAGTTTCCTCATCTAGGTTCCCTTTTGCAGCAATGCTCGTGGAAATACCAGAGGACAGGTCTCTCTGCTGTGTCATGCCCATTGCTCAAATCTTCCCCAAGCAGCTTGCTTCCTTGTCATTCATCAGTCTGGATTCATCTGTTCTCTTGTGGCTTCTACTTAGTCCTTATGCTTTTTGTGCCAGCAATTGTCTTTTGCAAAATTTTGTAGAAAGAGATTCATGACTTAAGAAGGTGAATTCAACAACAACAAAGACAATTAATAATAAATGACCTGCAATTCTGCAGCATCAGGCAGGTGCTTTCTGATTTACTGGTTATTTGTTTGGAAATATGAACAAATATGAAACTGTTGCAGCTGCTACATCGGTCTGGAACAAAGGCACACAAGGTCTCATTCTCACAGCAAGCAATTGAGTCACTGCGATGAGCAGCAATGCCTCTTCTGTGTTTCTTTTTCTCAGCTCATGTCGAACCACCAGAAGGAGTTAAAATAACTTTCCCTGCCTGGAATTAATTTGATTCTTATTTGTGTCCCTGTAAGTGTGCTATTTTATATGCATGTTTTGTACAAGCATTTAGAGTACGTGACTTGAGCAGTACAGTGGAAACATAAAAATCGTGTCGTCGGACAAGCACTTAATGCCAGTGTAGCTCCTTGTTGTGTACTGAATACAAATCAGTTGTTCCAAGAAAGGAGCAGAACTAACCAGTTTACAGAATTACATGACTTAAAAGGTTTCCCTTCTGATTATTTCATGTCAGTGCTGCTGTTGATCTGTTCCTCTGTGAAAAATACCCGTCACTAAGCAAAGAGTGGCCTCTGCCTGCAGCCTCTGCTGTGAGCAGTGGTGTTGGTGGTGGGACACTGCTGTGCCACAGCAGGGGATGCAGCTCCCTCAGGCTTGGGCAAAAGTGCTGGAAAGTGATACAGAGAAGGCTCTCTCATGTAGGTACCATCTCTGTGGACATATGCCGAGGTTCCCTGCAGGAGACTATGTGTTGAAATGTTTGAACACAGACACAACTTTGGAGAATTACTTCCTGTGTTTGAGCTGACAGCCATGACTGCTGTGAACCTGAAAGTGGAGAGAAAGGAGGAGTGTAGAGACAGTCCAAGGGTTATGTGTTGAGAATATAAATTCAAAAACATTGTATTGCACTGTAGTTTTCTGGCTGGGGTTTTGTTATTTTCTTTTTTTTTTNAATTTATGGCAAAATTGAAAGCACTGATAAAATAAATAATGCAAGGCTTTATTGTTGTTTTTCCTTTTGCTTCAAGATAGATATCTCAGTGTTAAACCCTTCTGGAAAAAAAGCGTGGTAGGGTTTTGTGGGAGTATTTTTTTTTTTTTTTTTTTTTTTTTTTTAATTGTATTTTTTGGTTTTTGGGTTTTTTTTGACAGGGCCACAGGCTTTTGGACAAGTATTCTTTTCTGTTGTATTTTCACATCTGTAACATGAATTACATTTAAGGCTACAGTACAGTTTTATCCTGATACTAGTCTTCCCTATTGCCAAAATCCCATTGATAATTGTGGCTAATAACAACTTGAACAAGCTTGTCTTTACAATAAGCATTCTACATGGGTCCTAGAAAAACAAATTAGAAAAGAGGAAGTGTAAGGTCCAGTTCTGAGACATATCTATTGTAATTGAAATGCAAATACATTAAAACCAAAGGTCTTTGAATAGATTTAGAACTTCTCACAGGTTTCTATGAGTTTTCTGTTTTCAGTGCTTCTGAACTGTGATTGTGGCAGGAGCCATTTCCAACACAAATTGCTTTGCTATGCTTACACAGAAATTTGAATGTCAGAATACATGCATCAATGTCTGCTAGTTTGGAACACAATCTTATCCATTCACTGACCATAAAATGTGGGGCATTTAGGAAAGCCAAGAAAGAAAATTAAGTATTCTCATGTGCATTATATGAGAGTGCTGTTAAAAGTAAGGTTTTGCTGGCTAAACTATTCATACTGTATTATTTGAGATCTCAGATAGCTTAAAAGAGATAAAGAATGACTGGATGAAATTGAACCTTGGTGTGACTGTTAGTGATCGGGAATGGTGAATGATTAAAGATGAAGCTAAGAGTTATCTGTCCCTTCTAGTGAAAACCAAGAATTAAATTCTCTGAAGTGGTGTGAAAACCAGGAATTATGACCGACTCCTTCCAGAGCCCAACGATCAGTGAGATCATCTTAGTGCAAGGATCGTGTCTGGCTGACTCACCTGGAACCTTGGTTTCCCCAGTTTTTGGCTACCAGCCTTCCTGGCCAGAGCCATGGAACATTGGTGCACCTCAGGTGTTCTGGAGGGGGGCTGTGAGTTTTGCACAGCTTGGACAGCTCCGCGTGTGTCCAAGCGCGCGTAGTTTGCTCCACTGGCTCCCAGTCAGTTTGCACTATAGGCTAAGGCTTTTGTCTTGATCTTCAAAGCAACTGTTGGATCAAACACCCTAACGACATCAAAGGCTGTATTTCGTTTTTGAACTGCCAGAATAGCTGTATTCCTTTGGGACAATGTAGAGGATGAAATACCAGAGCAATCGTTCATCAGCTGGGGACAGCGTGGTGGGTTGGGGTACAGGCGATGGAAAAAACCCAAAGCTGCAAGGTAATCAGGTGAATCCAGAGAAAGGTGTTTTAAAGGAAATGCTATAAAACCTCTCTGTATGTATAAATGGCTTCCATCATAAACATGATGCAAAAGCAACTTCTGTTTTCATCTAAAAAATAATTGTCAAAAAGAAGAAAAATAAGAAAATTTGGAATGCTGCCAGATCTTACAAGATATTTTATTTTTAAATATCCTTTTGTATTTGCCATAATATGCTAAACTTTTAAAAGTTGTTTATCTGTGTTGGGTAACCTCTTAGCAGTATTTAGAACTTACCTTTTTTTGCATTACAGTCACAAGCACCACTTACTGGGTGAGGCCATAGTAGCAAAAACTGAAGAGTGGCATAGCTCAAAAAGGACTGAATATTGTATAAGGGTGAGTCTTGATGGACTCAAATTAAATGTGACCAAATTCTAAACAAACCTTAAAAGTTTTGTTTCCAGCTGATTGAAAATATTCCCCCACTCTGCTTTGTAAAGTATTACAGACAGAACTGATAGTGGCTAAGCAATTATTTCTCCCCTCTCAATCTTGGTTGCTAGAAACTGATAAATTGTTTAAAGGGTTGAACACAAAAAGTGCAACTCTATACAATTTAATTGGAGGGGGAAAAACCCTATTAAATTAGATATAAATTAAATACCATAATAAATATGTATTTTGGAAATGAAATCTTGCTAAATACAGTTTTTAAATGTATGTTCAGGTTTTCGTGGTGTTTATTTCAGTTCTCCTTTTTTTTCTTCTGATGATAGTCAGATAATTGCCACCTGAGTGCCTAATGCCTGGTAGAAATGAGACATCATTCTGGTTTTTTTGAACACATGAGTCCCTTGGGTGTCAGCAGTACATCAATTTCTTCATTTTAAGTTTCTCTTAGCCTGCCTAACTCATTTACCTGAGCTCCATCAGCCATTCAGGCCTCTTTATGAGGAAGGGAAGTTGTCATTATATCTTGTGACAAAGACAGAAGTTGAATTTGAGATATTCTGTTGATAAACGTGGCAAAAGCTCTAGAGGAGCCTGCCCTGTCTGTGTCAGTGGTTGTACCTTTTCAAAATGACTGCAGTAAGGTCAAATGTAATTGTAACTTGGTGCAATGTGGATTGTTGAAGGCATCCAAAAAAACTTCCAGCAAGGAAATTTTGCTGCATTTTTCTAAAATGTTGAGTTTGCATAAGAAGAATCTGTTTATGCCTCAGAGGGAGACTGTGTGAATGCAAAAATGTTTGTATCTCAGTGTCATGTTCAAAGTGAAAGCCTTTCTGCAGGTTTCTGTGGAACTAGAATTACAAAATATGTGGGCTGGTGTGGTACAAAGAGAGAGCTTGTCATCCCTGAGCAGAGTGAAAAGATGATTGCCACCAAATCCAGTTCTCCTGGCCAACCTGATTTGATGTCTTTGATGTCAAGTGCAGCAGGTTTCCCTCCACAATCGAGCTTCACAATAAATACACACTCCAAAGTGTGTCTTACATTGTCGCCAACCTTAGAAAGAAAGCACAGGCCATCAAAATCTCCTCTTCTAATCTCTTTTGATGGCAATTGCCTTTGGACAAGTCTAGTCCTGAGTCTGTAAATTGCATCCTATTTGTGTCTGAAGAACTTTTACATGTGTCATTTTGAACTATGATTTTACTTCTTTTCTCCAGCTCTTGTGGTGAGTAATGTGAAGTCACAAGATTTCTTCTTCCTGACTGGCTGATATAAATTTGAAGTGAGAGAGGAAAAATAATGAGTTTCTGTTGTTCAGCTGTGGATGATAAATGTTCCTGCTCAAGTTCTTAACATTTTCAGGGTCTTAGAAATATTTTAATGAATATGTAAGCAGTGATACTTATAAGAAATACAACCTCGTGATTCCTGATGAATGAAAGAGGCATCTTTGCCAATTATTTCTTTTGCTATAGCAAGCATTATGTTCAACACTTCTCTGCATATTTTCTGCTGGACAAAATTAATATGAATATATAATTAAAGTGAAGGTTTCGTCTGTGTGTCATAATGGAGAATATGAATAAACAGCCCAAGTTTTTAAAGATGATTGCAAATAAGTCTTAGTGTTACAGTACTATGTTGCATGGTGTCACACATCCATATTAAAAAAAAAATAGTTCCTTAAAACAGCTTTGAATGCTACTTCTCTTTTTCTTTTCTTTTTACATGTAAGATTGGTATGCACCAGCTGTATTGGAAGAATAGGTGCAAGGGCAAGTAAAGAGCAAATATTTAATGTTGTAAGAAATTAAAGTAAGCTATAATTTAATGGAGAGTGATTTTCAAATAAGAAAATTCATTAGCAAAAAAGGTGACCTTCAAAATAGTTTTTTGAGGAGTTAGTAATGCTCTGTAATATTGTACTAAGAGATGAGCTTAAAGATGTTTTTTTTTTTTGTAAGCAAAACCCCGCAAAACCAAAACCAACTTTCTTGTGAAGTGGTACCTGAAGTTTCTGAGAGTCAACATGCTTTTCTGTTGGTGGTTGTTACCTTTGGAGCTTATAGTGCTGAAGAGTCTGACAATCCTTTTAGTCATTTTATACCCCCAGCTGTATCATTACTGGTATTTAAAGTAGTAAAAAATAAAATAGGTGTTCAGTATGTTTTTACTCTGCCTTCTGGTTGAAAATCTGGCTTTTGTCTCTTCTGCTTGCTTTCAGTACACTGCAGAAGTGTCACTAGTTAAGCAAGAATGGACTCTTGGAGTGGTGACTAATCTTACCCTTCACCAGTTCATTGCCTTTCACTCACTCTATATGCAGATATAAAAGAGACTATTGGTATGGTTTCTGTTTGGCTTTCTTTTTTCTTTAATTTTTTTTTAAATTATTTTTTATTACAAGAAGGTATGTGCACATAAAGACTGTTCTTTAAAAACTTGGTGATAGAAATGGTGAAAAATCAAAACAAAAATTAACTTTAAATATATAATGATGTGAAGTTATTCATAGAATGAAAGATCATTTAAATGAGTACTGTTTTAGAAACTCAGCTGTGTGCATGTTGATTAGCTATATAAACAAAAGGTAGCAATGTCTTCAATTATAATTTCTTGGAATTAGTTTTTGCTTTCCAGCATAAATATGCATGGATCTAGAGTTCACATTGCTTAGAAATGCTTCTAAACTTTCTGTCTGCATTTCTGTGTGCGTACACAATTGCATGTGCCCTCCAGTCTATCTGGTTTCTTTGTGCCTACTAGCAAAAATTTACAAAAATGGTGCCATCAGTTCAGGATAAAGTGGAGCAGAACCTCTATCTGCAAAATTAGTCAGCTTTTTTATATTATCCAGTACTTTTAGGGGAGCAGCATCCTCTGTGGTCTCTTTGTTAAGGAATTAGTGAGGCACTGCCACACCCTGGGGAAACTTGCCAGTGCCATCAGCCCATCCTGAGATGTGCTGTGGGGGCAGAGGGAAGCTGAGTCCCAGAGAGAAGGCATGAGGGGATCTGGGAGGATGCCTGAAGAATGTCTTGCAGAGGATGGTTGAAACTCCCTTAGAGCAGTTAATTCAGCTTAAGCAGCTTTTTGTTTTTTAACTGCAAGGGCACCCAGATGAGTTTTAAATCAGACTATTTCATTAAATTCACCTAACAGCACTGATCTATGTGTCCACATATATCTCTTTGCCAGTGTGTTTCTGAGGGACAGTAAAGCTACATATAACTTAGACACTTGCTCTCAGATGGCTGTTGATTAGTTGCTGCCCAGATCTCTCTTAGATTTGGTAGCTTTAAGATTATGATACTGGAAAGCAGAATTTGAACATAAATCCCTGTGCTTCCTTTTAAAATAATGTTTCTTCAGCCTTTAACAAACAGCCTTGGAGGGGAGTGCTGATGATGGCAGAAATGATTCTCTTTTCCTGGCTCTAATAGTGGTGTTTGACTGCATTTGAGGGCAGTGATTTTTGTTACAGCCTCCCTGTTAATGGGGTTGTGACATGACTTTTTTGCTCATCTTGTAACTCTCCATTTGTCACCTCACAGGCTGAAGAGGAAACAGTGGCCTTTCTTGCTCACAGTGGAAGTGAAGAAGAGTTTGATCCAAGCACTCTCCCAGATCCTGATAAATACAAAGACTCTGATGAAGAGCAGGATTCAGAAAGTGAAGACAGCTATAGGTATGCACCATCTTCCATGTTCATTTTAAAATGATGGTTTTTATAAACTGTTTTGTTTACATGTTAGGAATTCATCTTACAATCCTCCTCTTTCTCATGGGACTTAGTATTTGACTTTTTAAAGTTTGTGTGTTAGCTACTGAATAGAAATCTGAGCTAAAGACTGTTATTTTCTTCTGTGAAGTTGTATGAGAAAGATTTTTGAGTCAGTGTTGAAGAGATCTTGGTGAGACTGTTTCTATGCAAAAATCTTTACTGATATCCTGGAGGTTTCATGTGTTTCTGTGGTGGGTTTACCCTCTCTGGATGCCCAGTGCCTCCCAAAGCCACTCTATCATTGCCCTCCTCAGCTAGGCAGGGGAGAGGAAATGTAGTGAACAGCTCAGGGGTTGAGATACCACCAGTAGAGATCCCTCACCAGCTCCTGTCATGGGTGAAGCAGACTTGACTTGGGAAAACATGAATTCATTTATTACCAATCACATGACAGTAGGGTAATGAGAAATCAACCCAAATCTAAAAACATCTTCTCCTCACATCTCTCTTCTTCCCTCTTCTCTTCTTCATCTCTTCTTCTTAAAATTTTTTCTACACCCTCATTCTCAGCAGCACAAAAAGATGAGGAATGGAGGTTGCAGTCACATGTTCATCACATGTTGTTTTTGCCACTCCTTTCCCTGCTCCCATGTGGAGTCTCTCCCACAGGGGACTTCTTCCACAATCTTCTTCAGCTCTTTCCTGTGGGCTGCAATTCTTCATGAACTATTCCAGTGTGGACTCTCAAGTCCTGCCAGCAAATGTGAATGTGCTCCAGCGTTGGGCTCCTCTCTCCATGAGGCCACAGGTCTGCCAGGAGCCTGCTCCAGCGTGGGCTTCCCAATGGGTCACAGCCTCCTGGGGCTCCTTGGGCTGCAGGGACACAGCTCACCATGGGCTGCACCATGGGCTGTGAGGGAATCTCAGCTCTGGCACCTGGAGCACCTCCTGCCCCTCCCTCTGCACTGACCTTGGTGTCTGCAGGGCTGTTCCTCTCACATATTCTCACTGCTCTCCCTGATTGCTGTTGCACTGGTTTTTCTCCCCTTCTTAACTATGCTGTCCCAGAAGCACTCCCACTATCACTGATGGGCTCAGTCTTGGGCAGAGGAGGGTCTGTCCTGGTTCAGAAATGCACTTCTCTTCTGTCACATTGCAAAGTCTGTGTGGAAGGAAAAATGTTGACATAATTTAAGGATTTCGGTGATCCCTTTACACCTGTGCTGTATTAAATAAATTTGTGCATGGTAAAACTCAGTAAGTTCTACGATTCAGTGTTGCTCAGACTCTTCAACATTCAAGTGAAGTGGATTCTGAGCTGGAAGTAAATATATAATAATAAATTAAATTAATTCAAAACAGTGTTTATAATCGTATGAACTAGAAAATTTTTTTTCATATAGTTTAACAGAAAAGCACGAGGTGGGAATGAGAATCTGCAATTGATGCCAACATACTGTGGGAAGATGAGGAGATAATGCATGAAGTCCTGTGTTGTTCACTGCAACAAGAAGGCCACTTGTGTATTTCTGGCAAACAATATATTGAGTAACAGATGGAGAAGGATGATCTTGACACTTAAATGGCAGCATAGGTTTTTATTTTGCTCTCTTCTAGATGTCTTAAGTTCATAAAGCTCTTGCTTTTGACATCTGAGTGGGGTGAATCCTAGGGGCTAGATTGTCCTTATCTGTGTGTCGCTGAATGTTGTGGAGTCAGTATGCAGGACTGGGTGTGGGACATGGATTTAAGGATAGCCCTAAGTTAACAGGCTGGTGGCCATGTCCCCTGGAGCCTATGGACCAGTGTGTGTCAACAGAAGTGACATGGATGGGGAAAGGCAATTGCTCTTTCCGAGCAGCAGTAAATCTCTCGTTCTTTGTGCGAGGGGGAGTATGTATTCATACATCACGTTTTGTATTGATCCTTTCCTCAGCATGTCAGCTAGACTCAAGATTAGCCATGCTTCAAGAATAGAAGTTGACAGAGATGGACAGATTTTTGGCACTGGTAGAAAGTGCAGACTTCTGTTGAATCGGTGACTGATCTGGCTCCCCTGGAGTCAGGGCATGTGCTCTTAAGGAGAGAAAGGACTCAAAGAAGGTCAAGGTCCTTGCTAAGTTTCCCTTCCTGTGGAGTAGATTAGGAAAGAAAGAACATACACCAGAGGAAACCAGGGAGGTTTCCTTTAGTGTATCTTTGACATACCTACACTGAGCATCAAAGCTGCCTTTGCAGCTGGAGAACAGACCACTACACAAGTGGAAGAAATGTAGTTTCATCAACACTGCTTACTGGAAACAGTCCTTGGCCTGTCCTACTGCACCAAAATACACTGAGACGTTGCCCAGAAGAGCTTTAGTTGGCACCATCCAAAGTCACAGCAGTTGTGGGCAATCAGATGCCAATACTTGTGCCCACACTGTGGCCAAATCCATTTAGCCTGTAACAACATGACTGATATTCCCTGGGCAGGCCGTGGCCAGCACAGGATTTTCCATCACAGGCTGCGCTGTCACCGGAGTCATCGGTGGCTCTGCATTCCAACACACCCCGCTCAGGCACTCCTAGAAATGGAAAGGCTGTTTGCAGCTGCTCCAAAGTCAGCTTTGATGCTCAGTGTAGGTATGTCTGGTGAGATGCCCTGAGCACTCCGTAGAAGGCTTTTGAGAAAGAGCAAGATACACTGAAGGAAATTAATTTGAGGCTATTAAATCAACACTCATGCCTCATGCAGCTCTCTTAGAATTGCTATTGAATTGTATGATGAGTTGCTTTTGGGGCTGGGAAATATTGACCTAATGATTTTAACAAAAACAAATCAGCTGAGAGTAGCAGACAGTGAAATTGGGCTTTGAGATTAGAAAACACAACTCTATTCTGTTTTATATTTCCGAAATCCAGAGATTGTACTCAAAGAGTTGCATTAAAATATGTTGAGCTACACTAGCTGCTCCTTGCTTTGAGGGGGTAAAAATGCTTCTAAAAGGGATAATTTGTAGTATGAGACCTAGAGTGTCTTTGTTCAAGAGTCTTTAAAAATAGACCATCTGTCCATGGTTTCAGAAGTCAAGACCATCGTTAATCTTCTCTTTGTCCTCCAACAGATTTTTTTTTTGACTGGGGAAGCTGTACAAATCATGAGTTAAATTTTCCCTTTGCATAAAAATTCCCTTCCAGCCATACCTCTACAAGCAGAGTAATTAATGACTTCAAGCATGTAATATGAGATTAATTTTTGTATATCTAGCAACATTCATCATATTTGGTTTAAGGCTATCAAATGTAAATTGTTAATGAGGTGAAAAATCTAAGAATATAGAACAGGGCGAAGGAAATGCAGCTGGATTTCTTAAATATTCATTTTACAGTCAGATTGAGTTTTTGGTACTTCTAATTCCTCAACCTCTTTAAATAAAAATGTTGAGGAAGAACAAAGTTCCGATTGACCTCATCATTATCTTCTTTAAATCTTTAATGGGTGTGACTGATCACATTAACTCCTATATCAGCATGGAAAAGATCTTGGACATGAGAACTGTCTTAGTTCTGGTCCTGTTTTGTTTGTGACTTTATGGACAGTCACCAGGTGACCAGTGTGCAACTTAGTACTCAGTGCTACTTTGTTGTGTACCTTCCTTTATTTATGAAAATTATGGGCAAATTGCAGATTCTTATAGCTACTTCTTGCACCAGGGTGCTGATGTTGACCTGCTAAGTTTCAGGTCATTCTTGATGAGGTTGACATTACACCATCTTTTGAGATGATTCATCAGCACATCATGGTGCTCCTTCTAACATGGATTATTCAGGTCATATCTGCAACTTTGCGAAGGCCAGAACTTAATGTTGTGGTGGCCAGAAAAGCACCATAGGAGAGACATTATGAAAGGCCTCAATTGAAAAGCCTTGGTCATTCTGATTAGCTGCAAAATTGGACATTGAGATATTGAATTGCTCTTGATAGAGGCTTATGTATTCAGTTTTAGAGGTGTTTTGATTTATATCAGTGGAATGGCCAGTAAGGGAATCATAGAATCATTTAGAGTGAAAAGGACCTTTAAAATCAAACCTTTAACCCAGCACTGCCAAGTCCCACTAAACCATGTCCTTGAGTGCCACATCTACAGGTCTTTTAAATACCTCGAGGGATGGTGACTTCACCAACTCTCTGGGCAGCCTGTTCTAGGGCTTGACAGCAAGCCTTTTGCTGAAGAAATCTATTATCCAATCTAAACCTCCACTGCTGCAACTTGAGGCCATTTCCTCTCGTCCTGTCACTTGTTACCTGGGAGAAGAGGCCGACCCCACCTGGCTACATCCTCCTTTCAGGGGGTCGTAGAGAGTGACAAGGTCCCCCCTGAGCCTCCTTTTGTCCAGACCAAACACCCCCAGCTCCCTCAGCTGCTCCTCACAGCCGTTGTGCTCCAGACCCTTCCCCAGCTCCGTTCCCTTCTCTGGACACCCTCCAGCCCCTCAGTGTCCTTCTGGCAGTGAGGGGCCCAGAACTGAACACAGCATTCGAGCTGTGGCCTCAGCAGTGCCCAGTACAGGGGACGGTCCCTGCCCTGCTCCTGCTGGCCACAGCACTGCTGACCCAGGCCAGGATGCCATTGGCCTTCTTGGCCACCTGGGCACACACTGGGTCATGTTCAGCTGCTGTTGATCAGCACCCCCAGGTCCTTCCCAGCCACTGCCCCCAGCCTGTAGCACTGCCTGGGGTTGTTGTGACCCCAGTGCAGGACCTGACTTTGGCCTTGTTGAACCTCATAGAGGTGCCCTTGTCTCATTGATCCAGCCTGTCCAGATCTAGAAAATAACACAGCACAGTATATTTTAATTACCATTTTTATGTGCTGTAGCATTCTGACAGCAAGTAAGGAAGAAGCTGCACTGGGCTTTATGGAAGGGACTGCAGTAATTAATCTTCATTAGGATTGCTGCCATGGCCTTGTGAATTAAAATTTATTACATGGAAAAAGTTTTGGGCACAGCATGTTTGATTAGCAAAATGCCAATATTTATGGGATAAATTATTCCTAATTTTTCTGAACTGTATTTTAGTAGCAGATTCATTCATTATTCCTGTACATTTCTTTGGGAAAGAGCTTGCGTACTTTATTGCAGCCTGGAAACTTGACTCATGGCCTATAGTTCAGTGGCAAGGGTGGTTTGTTTCCAGAGGAGTGCTGTTAAACCTATGCTCCAAAGCATTCTCTGATAAATGTTAAGTGAAGCAGAGCCTGGCTAGGGATCTTGCAGGACCATGTTTTTTAAACAACAGCAACTTGGCTGTGTGACTGCACATTTCAAATGGCTGATTCTGAAGCATTTAAAATCTGAACCTCATGGTTAAGACATTGCTTAAAGCCTAGAAGTGAGTTAAATACTAACAATTAAAGCTTTCTATTTTTCCCTGTTATTACCTGAAAACATACATGTGAGTTTATTTTGTAGTAGTTTAAAATTAGAGTTTCTTGGTGTATAGCTATCAGGGTCATAGTTAGATCCTGTTTCCCAAATGCCATTCAGATATGCTGGTGTTTGTTTTAGGGAAGGGATTCATAAACTGTGCTTTAATGTTTCTTTTAATGTTATAAATATTACCTACCAAATGATAGCACTTACTTAGGTGTTAGAGCTGTGCAAATGGGGGCCACAGGAATTACTGTGCCTGTTGATAAGCTGGTGTTGGTACCTCCTCACCTGTGGAAACACAGAGTAAATCCTTTCATCAGGCAGCCTCAGACTGCATGGATTGTTCAGGCAGCTGAAAAGCTACATTTCATCAGATGGTGAAAGGAAGGAGTTGCAAACCAGACGCCCATGCCACTTTTGAAATGTTATTAGTAGAAGACAAAAAGATGCACTGGCCTTGGTTTGGATCTGCATTGGGGGTTGCTTTCTAACTGAATTGTTCTGCTAGAAAATAATTTACCTTAGAATAACTTGGTTTTGGCTGTATGAGGACACTAGCAGGTAATACATCAGTTGGTGTGTTTGTGAGGAATAAGGGGCCATTTGTGTCCATGGGAAATGACCAACGATAAAAAGACTGGCTCTGCAGGGTGACAGGGCTTCAGTTAATGGAGACTAAAGAGGAATTCATGGACAGTAAGTGCAGAAGTCATTCCCATACAGCTGCTTTTGCACACTCAGTCCTTTCACATGTGGAGCTGAGTTACGCCTGTTACATCTCCTCCAAACAGCCTTCTGTCCATACAGCGAAGGAGAAGCACCCTGAATGAGCACAGGACATCTCTGAGCATTGTGATGCCACACATTTTTCATCTTCCTTTTAAAAATTGCCACTGTTAGCTTTTGTAAAATGTACAACTCAAACTGTTCCTTCAAAGTAGTACAGCCCCTTTCCACACCACCCCTAAACCAGCGCTGGTAAAAATCCATCCTGGGGGAACAGGGATGGGGGTTGGACTTGCTGTTCTTCAAAGGTCCCTTTCAACCCAAATCATTCTGTGGACAGTCAGTCTGTCTTTCTTCTGCATTTCAAAATTAGGAACACCTTATTTGCATGTTTCACATGATTCTCTGTTTACCTTCCTAAGCTGTCGTTATCAGATACTGTTTTGCATCTACTTTTTGTGCATCACAAAAACACAACTATTTAGCTCTCTTCATTGCTTGTTGGTTTTGCTGCTGCTGCTGCTTCCTGTGTTATACATTCCTCTTTATTCACCTCTCCAGTTCACAGCCCAGCTGGGGTCAAACTAGTGTGAAAATATACTTGCCTATGTATAGATGCATCTTCAGTTTACTCTGCTAATCAAGCTGCACAATCCCTCAGTAATAGTAAGAAGCAGCTTGACTCAGCATAATCATCCCACAAAACTTATGATGGAAATTAATCATAATTGTGTTGATGTGCTTTTGTTTGTGGAAAAAAATGAGGAATCTCACAGTTCGGTTCCTTCTGAATGTGTTTTATATTTAAATGTTTTACCTTATCTAGGCCTGTGGGCCTCTGAAACTCCAGAAGTGATTATAATTTTTTGTTGTTTAAAGTCTGCTGTTTCATAGCTTGTAGGTACAAGTGCTTAGCTTGTGAGGTTTCTGCAGTGTTTTAATTGCTAAGATGTTTTTAACTAATGTCCTAGATGAAGCATTAGTCAATTATGGATGCAAACTGGGCTTCAGAGTCCGTTCAAAGGCTGGAAATAATTGGCTCTTTTGCAAACAGGCTAAAATGCTTTTACTTAATGAGGCCTTCCTTGTGCTTTTAAAGTGAACCCCTACAGTCTGTCCTGATCAAAGTGAACACCATGAAACTCCAGCCCAGACCCATACTGCCCACTTGGAAAAGTGAGCATTCCTTATGCTTCAGTGTATTTTCATGTACTGTCAGTATAGCTTCAGCATTTATGGACTATCTTAAGCATTACAGAGAGAAATATGAGAGTCCTTTCCCCAGAAAAGGAATAAAATGTTGGTAGCGAGCCCTGAAAAGCTGTCCCCATGCAGATGACAGCTCAAAGCCAGCAAAGTTGCTATATCCTGTGAATTACAGGAGGAGTGAGTATTTGGGGCAGTCATCATCTGTTCATGGAATCACTGAGTGTTTTTGGTTGGAAGGGACCTTCTGGATCATCTAGGTCCAACACTCCCTGCCATGGGCAGGGACACCTTTCACTAGACCGCATTTCTTTACACTATTTCTCTTGGGTAGGTAGGGAAGAACAATATAAAGGTAGTGTATTTAATTTGCCTTAATTGTGGAAGTGCAGGGTGTTTCTTACAGGATTTCCTCCTTCCTCTGGGCTGTAATGAGTAGGCAGGAGGTGGCACCGTTCTTCCATGAAAGGTGGGATGGATGAGAGGGAGGCAGGTCATGCTTGTGCAGCTCACCAGCACAAGGCCATCAGATCTCATGCAATAGTTCCTTCATCTTTATGGAAGGGCAGCCAGAAAGCTCAGAGTACAAGCTGCATTGTGCTGCTGACGCCTCTCAGAGAGCAGTTGGGAACTTGCTAAAAACTGCCATGTTTTGGGGTTGATGTTAGGGTTAGGCTGGCTTCCAGTGAGTGGTGAAAACAGCATTTCACAGACTGCTAACTAGTCCTGTTCATAGAAGAAAATAAGGTGGGCAGCTGAAGGTGGGTTGAATTGGGCATTGGGATCCTCTGCTCTGTTGATTTTAAGGACAGTGTTCCCCAATTAGAGGTATTTATTGTAACTGCTGTTTCCAGTTGTTAAGTCTCTAAACAGTATTTCTGAACAGAACATTTCACAAGCATTACATTTACACTTAAAGCAATTGTAAGAGCCAGGGACATTAAAAAAATTCTTGTTGGAACTTTTTTTGTAAGTAAACTGAATTTTCTGACCAATCTGACAAATTTTAATTGAAAATCTGAATTAAACCAACTCTTTTAGAAAAGCCTAAACTTCGATTTTGAAGTTCCATTCCTATTTTTGTTATATTTTAAAAAATATAAACATGAAAAGCTGCTAGTGTTGGCTTTTTTCAGTTATTTTGTTTGGATGAAATGGTTTGGGGCACGGGGTTTGCATTTTACTGATTTTTGGGTATGAATTCTACCCTACAACATACGACAACCAGCTCTCTATAAGCTAGTTCACAGATATATCTTAGAATAGATTTTATTAGATTACATAGTTTTAAGCTTAGATAAGATTTATAGCAATTTTTCTGTTTTGGACAAAAAGCACATGAAGATATGTAAAAGCTCTGTCTTTCCTCCCATTGTTGTCACGTGGCCATGTGGGAGAAGCCAGGGTGATAAAACAGATTGGCAGCTGTTTCATCCAGATTGAAGGCTGCAAAAGGCAATTCATTCAAGTCTTAAGAAAAACATCAGAAGAAATAGCAATTCACCAGGGAAAATTACTGGGTTTGAGCTTTTCCTCTCATGGCAAAGAAGGTGGTTAGTAGCTTTCAAGGGAAATGTCTGAAAGAGGGGGAAAGAGCAATCGAATGAGGCAGTCCCAAATCAAAACTGTATTAAGTGCAGGATTTGCCAGTGAAAGGACAGTTCTATATTTTTATTTTTGGTGCGTATTTATTGTAGGCAAGATCTGAATGCATGTCAAGGTCCACTGACACATTGCTAAATCAGTTTTGTCAAGTTGTCTGTTGCTGTATTAGGCAGCAAATATTAGATAAGACTGATAGCAATATACTGATAAACTGTAATCAATTAAGACAGCAGAACATTCACCACCACCTCAGATCTGAGAGCAGCTCTAATTCAGACATTCAGAGTTCATCAGCTTCCATTGCTTCACCCTTCTGAATTGTAATTTTGTTTGTTCTTATCTTGACACAAATTTGCCTTGTTTAAAAGGAATTGTTAGATTACACGATGATACTGATCACCACAGTTGTTAAAAAGACTAATTGATTTTTTTTCTGCAGTGAACTTGAGGAGAAGAATGGAAGAAGGAAGAGAATCCACAGCAACAGTGCCACAGCAGAAGAAATGCCAATGAAAAGAAAGAAGGTGCAATTCAGCCAAGAGGAGGACCCCTATTTGCCATTAGATACTGGGCTTTCTCTGGCAGAGGATGAAGAGCTTGTACTGCATCTTCTCAACAGTCAGAGCTAATTATATTTCTGCATACTTCCTTCTCTGGGACATTTTCACAGTTTTGTCAGTAGTTCACACAAAATGAATTTGGCATCTGGATGGCTGCATACCTGTGAATGTAGATAAATGAGTTCCATGTGCAATGGGATTGCCTTAGATTGGCTCATAGATTATAGACAATATTTAGTTTGATTTATAAGGCTTTCTAAATGAACTTTTCAACCTAAATCTCTGGGTGTCACTTTGCAGTAGCACGTTCATAATTTTAAATCTCAACATTTTGAGCTTCTTTTATTTTAATCTTGCTTTAAATGAAAACAGGATGTTCCTTTCTCGATTGTGCCAGGTTTGTTATTCTGGAAGCTTATGTGTACTAAAATTTTTAAGGAAGAAATACTGTTGGCAGCTCAGACCATGTTACTTAAAAATAAAGTATGTACTTTCTTCTGTGTATAAGGCACATATTTTAAGAATATTTTAATAAAAATTTCTAGAGCCTTGATGTAAACTTAATGGTGTCTCTTTCAGCTTTTTTATGGAAGCATGTATTTGTCCTTCAGGTACCATTTCTGTTATGATTCTGTCACTGGTGTTAGGCAATTCAGGAAACAACTTTTAGAAGCTAAAACTGAGTCTTGTACTTGAATCTCATATGAATGAGAACACATTGTTTCATAGCATTTCTGTTTGCTCTTTCCATATGAACATGCTAAATACTCCTTTCTTGTCAGTATCACTTTTTTCTTTTTTTTTTTTTTTGTCACAGGAATCTTATCAGCACCTATTCAGTACAAGCCTTTCTTCCTCTCCCTATACCCTATGCTATCTTTTAGCTCAGTTACCCAAAACTGAAAATATACTGCAAATTCTTGTCTCCAAATGTTTCTTCCACTGTTCTGCCAGCAGGCAGGGTATCATAAAAACAATATTATAGGCAGAGCACATCTGCCATCTGCTCCTTCCTGACAATGTGGAATGAGAAGAAATCTGAGTTTCACAAACAGCTAAACATGAAAGATGGGACCTGCTTGGCAGCTGATGCACAGTGTTTGTTTAGCCTACAGTGCTACAGTGGGCCTGGAAAACGCTGTGATGTGGGACCAGCATCACTGATGAATCTGTTAATGAAGAAGGATCTGCTGTGGTGCTGCTGAGACCGGTGCACGTGTCCCATGTGCCATCGTGTGAATGGCTGCAGAGAATGTAATGAGCAGCCTCTCCAAATGCCTCTGTGCTGGGATAGCAGAGCTCCTGCTCCTGAAGCTGTGGAGGAGGGCAGAAAACTGCAGTGCAGAGAGCTCCACCAGCAGAAAGCTGCTCAGAGATGATCTGGATATGGATGACAATACGCACAGTGGTGTGTCCTTCTTAGAGATATTCAGGGATTCGTAGTGTGCTTGGTGGTGGTCAGTTGTACATCACCTGATGTCTCCCAAATTAAAGCTTTGCTCTAAGAAGCATGAACAGAGTTTGTTGGGGCAAGCAAGTAAAAAACCCAGAAGATTTATTATTTCTGACTAGAATATTCTTATTTGTATGCTGGGGTGTGAGAGAAGTATTCTTACCTACTGAACGGTAAGACTAAAAATTAAGTTATATATGTTGTAAGGATTGTGGTGCTCTTCTAATCTTGTGATGATTTTTTAATTGTCTGCATAAAAATATTTTTTCAAGTGCTTTTACTTTTTTACTTTTGTATAATGCAATTTCTAATGTATTTGTGTTGTTTGACATAGAGCCAGTGTTTCTTGAACCCTTATGAAGTTTGCCCATCTACTTCAAATGTGTCTGTCCTTGAGGGTATGGTGTGTGTATAAAGAATGAAACCATGCAAAAATGAAGAGGGAGGGGCCTTAAGGCAGATGCTCCATGCCATGAGTGTGTACAAGAACAGGTAACTGCTGCATATGCTAGAAATAATAAGACAAAAAAGCCAGCATTCAGCATTTTTGGGAAGCAGCTGTGGTTCTGGGTTATCAGTCCTGTCAGCTGTAGATCTGCTTTAAGGGGCTCCCCACCAGCCCTGCTTTTTGCAGTGCTTTTCTGGTCTAAAAAAAGTAGCACAAATACACAAAACAAATACCAGGCTCAGGACTGACTTGATTGAAGAGTGTTTTCCAGGAAGCTTGTTTCAATTCACACCTGAGGACCTCTCAATCTGATGCCAAAAGACCTGGCATGTGTGTCCAGGGCTAATGGGCAGGTGGAGCAGGACCTCCTGAGCAAGCCACCCATCATCTGTCTCCTTTTCTCCTGGTCCCAGGAGTGCCACTGTAGCATCAGAATAAATCCCAAGCTTTTACAAGGCTGTACTTCGTAAGCATTATAGTCCCAGCTTTACACTGGAGAGATGGAAGTGGGGAAATCATAACCCAGACTTCCTTGATAACTTTATGTTGATCCACAACTCCTAAATCACTTTTGGTTTACCAAGAGCTGCCTCCCACTTGGCATCTGAACTGCCTTCTGTGTAGAACCATAACCTTCACGTGTTGCACTGTTGGCTGGGATGGGTTTCAGGTTTCTTCACCTCTGTAAGTATGCATCCTATGGAAAGTCCCCTTTGGAGACTCCTTCAGGAGGGGTGGAAAAGTCTGTGTAAGGTGATGAGTATTTTCCAAGGCCATTGGCCAGGAGACATTCTTAAATTGCCAAGCAGAAAGTCTTGTTTTAAATAATGCATTTCCAGATCAGTTTGCATTTGTATATTGTATTAACAGTGGTTGATTTCCTTCTACTACTTGAATGGTTCTAGCATGTTGATTTATAGCTGAGTATAGCATTAAGATCTATTACATGTAGCTAATTCTCAAGATATACATTAGGCATTTAGGTAATGGCATAGGTTAGTCAGCTTTTTCAGAATCAATTCAGAATCAATTTTTCGCTTTGTTGTGTACAAAATAACGAAGACATTTGTTTCCAGATAATTTATTACAATTTTGTTTGAAGCCTCTTTGGATGAAAACTGGAAGTCAGGTAAAAGTCAGGAGAGCATTGAAGAGTTTGAGGTTTTTAGATCAGTTAAATAGACTGACACTAAATGTGCTAGCTACTGAAGATACTGAGCTTGTAGTATTTTCATGAGGCACATAAAATATGTCGTAGCAGAGGTAATGTTAACCTCAGCATCATAGAAGTTTCTGTTCAGCATTCACTTTTTAAAGACCTTATTGGTGCTGCACATTAAATTGTGTGAAGAGTGCAAGAAATTTAGGCTCTAACATAAAGGATTGCAAATTAATATTAAACATTTTAAATGGGTATTTTTCCTTAAATGTTATATGAAGAGAAATAAAAAAAATTATTCCTCCTGCAACTGACTGCGTTCAGCTGGAGCATTGATTGGTGTGTCCTGCCGTCTGGCCATGCTCATAAAGAGAGAGAAATGCCTGAAGCAAAACATTAAAAAACAGAGAACTGTGGTAGAGAACATTCAATTCAGACTATAAAACATAGTACAAGATCTGAAGATACTGAAGTGACCCTGTGAGTTCCTGTAATCCTGGATACATATGACTAAACTGATACTAAATACAAGAAGAAAATGTCTCTCAGTAAAGGTTGCTAATGGGTATTTTTCTTTATCGTGCTGCTCTCTAGTTTGACCTGATTGATGCTTATGTCCTGTGAGAGATGGAGTATGCCTTGGAGCAGGGAGTGTGCCTTGGAGCTGAGCTGTGGTAGGCTGCAGCTGCTGCAGAAAAGGCTGCTGTGGCTCAGGGTGTGAGTGCTTTTATGCTGGAGGTCACTGCCCCTGCCGTAACCTTCCTGTGGCAAATAACCTGAGGTTTAAAATGAGTTGGTTGGTTCTGTGCTGGACCACAGGACTCCTGATGCTGACCATTTTGGGAACTGGGCAGAAGGCTGTGACAGGCAGCTGAATGACAGCAACACTTGTGCAGCAGCCATTTGTGTTGTTGCTGTCACAAGGACCCTGTGCAGAGTGGAGCCAAAACTTGCACCCAGCTTGCTTCAAGCTACAAGATCCAGAACACAGTTAAGGTAACTCCAAGAGACACAATTTGCAATAAACAGTTCTAGTGAGAAAAGACTATTACCTTCACTTTTGGACCACGTTTCATTAGATTGGTTTGTTTTTTTGCTCTCTTCTCTGATGTTTGCAGCTCCTCTGAATTTAGTCTTAGCCTTCCAAATTGATGGTTTGTTCTCAGAAGGATCTGCAAATTTCATCTTTAAAGGTGGAACTAGATGCCAGAAAAATGCACTGCCATCATCTTTGTAAGTCATAAAAATTGCTCTCAAGGCATTTGTTTATACCATGTGGACATTTTATAATGAAGTAGTGCACACTTTTATAATGAAATGCTCCCCAACTTCAAAGGCAAATCAGTCAGTCAAATCCATCAAGGAATTAGAAAGCCTAATGCAGAAGAACATTCTTTTCAGGTCTGTTAGGAGGTATTGCTATGATTAAATCAGTAGAGAGAAGTTTATCTGTTCCAAGAATGCCTTGTTCATTGCCTATTTTTGTCCATGTCTGGCCAGAAGCCATTTTTCACAAAAAAACACTATTAATCAGATTCAGTCATGTAAAAATGATTGCTTAAATTACATTGGGCTATCAGCTAGCAGCTTTACCCAGGAGTGGAATCTCTTGGGTCAACACTATCTGTAAGTTTTGCACATTGTCTGAGATGTGCTTTGTCTATAAAATATAGATAAGTTTAATTAAACTAAATTAGTTTTGTTGAGCAGTTTTTGAAATCCTTTCGAGCTGAGAAGTAGCCGTGCTGAGATTTCAGCTGCGTTAAGAGAAAACTAATGAGCATTGTTCTCCTAATCACATATGGGGTCCTGGAGGAAGATAATATTCCTGGCTATGGCCTCTCTGGGACTTCAGGAGTCCTCTCTGTCATGCACAGCTTGTCCCTCTGATGCTAAACCTAAGCTTCTGCAAAAAAAGCAATGTGTAAGTACAGGCTGTAAATTGAACTTGCTGTTAAGCGTGTTGATGTGCCTGAGCTTATCACACTTAAGGTGAAATGGAATCTAGCTCAGTTTTTTGCAAGTCCATCATATATAAATTGTGCTGCACTTCCTGAGGAAGTGAAGCAGGTCCTCTGGTCTGGCCATACTCCATCCTTCCCACCAACTGCATTTGATTGTACTGAGATGCAGCTTGTTTTTATCCCATGAGCTCAGTGAAAGCTAATGAATATGCCTTAGGAACTAATTTGAGCTTGCTTGTCACCACAAATGCCTTAAAAAATCACACTTCATCAGGTTACAGGCTTTTTATGCCATTACCCTGAGTACAGTTCTTATCTATTTGAAGAGGCTGCCAGTCCTTTGTGGAATTTGGCTTTGAGAGGACTTTTTTTGCTTCTTAAAGCAGATACTAACATGAATAATTTCCCCTAGCAATGAGGAGAGTCTGCTCCAGTACACTCTCAGTTGCACTCAGAAACTTGCCAGTGTCCTTCAAACTGGTGCCCTGGCTTGCCAGTAAAAGCTCCTCATGGGTGGGAAGATGCTGCCACGAGAACCCTTGCAGTGGAGACACTTTTTGCCACAGAAAGTGGATGATCATCCAGTTGGGAGATTTAATTCCTCACATGAGTGTTACCCTGCACCTGTTTCCCAATAATTTGGGGGTTTTTTCTTTAAACAAACACCCAGAGTGTCTGTGCAAACCTAACCTGATTGGTTTTGACTGAAATAGTCATTAGTGTGTGCAGAGAAAGCAGAGAAATGCTTGGAATTAAGTAAATGACTTGGTGCCAACCCACTCAATATCACACACTCAAATGACAGCAGGTTAGCTTGCAGATGGACCCTGTTTCCAAAGGGAAACCAGATGTCCTGCTCACAAATCCCAGGTCATGGTAAATGGCACCATTTCTGCATGGATGCTGCTAAGCTTTTCCCCAGTAGTCCTGACCTGTGGGGATGGTTGTTGGGTGAAGACCTGGGACATGATTAAGAATCAGGATATTGAATTAGCAGTGAGGTTACAGTGAGCAGCAATGATCCTGTTTCCCCCTAACACCACCTGGAATGCACAGGGCGGGGCACACAAGCCCTTTTTGTCCTCCAGGAGATAAAGATATTGCTCTTTATCTGACTATTTTTTGAGTTTTCCTTTGTAAATCTCTCCATCCTCCATCAGGAGAAGAACATTGTAGAGAGCTACCAGGCTTGTCTTTGGCATTCTCTGGTCAAAACCTTTCCTCACCTATCACAGGGGAGAAACAGTCACTGGCAGAAGCACAGTGCTCTGGCTGATGTCCCTTGGCAAACCTGTGTGCTGCAGCATAAGGCAATGAAGAGGTGACATGAGGATGTCAGCTGTCAGGGGCTGGCCTGGGAGCTTTTTTTCAAGCCTCTCACTGACAGCTTTTTTTTTTAAACTCTATAAATTTGTTTTCCTATTCCAAAGCCTAGCAGAGCAGCAGTGAAGTGGATTGCAAGGGACCAGCGTGCAGGGAAAGCTTGGTGTGCAGGGGAGAGTTCCACTGCTGCCTTCCCTCAGGCTAAGGTCGTGTCCAGCATCTGCTCAGTGGCTGTGGCTGCTGGGAGAGAAGGTCCTTGACCCACACAGCTGTTCAAAGAGTTGGCTTTATAAAGATGAGGTACTCAGCACAAGGAATAAAGTGCACTGGGTAGGATTAAGAGCTTCTCTTTCTTAAATATATGTAAGAACACGCTCATCTACTCTCTTGTCTAATGACTAATTAAGCCCATTTACTCTTTCTGTTGTCTCTTGTAGATGCTGATACATTTTTTTTTGCAAACTGATTTGCTTCTTCAGCACCCAGTTTCAGCATAAACAATACCAATCTGTTAGTGATGCAGAATTCCCTTGGCTAAAAGAACAGCTCTCCTCCCTAAACTTGCTAAATAGAATCAAGAGAGGATAAAATTCTGCATTTGGCTCTCTTTTTTCCTGCCAAAGGATGTGATTTCTATCCTCTGATGTGAAAGCAAAGGACAGGACTGAAGATCTTTGCCACCTTCAGCCTGCTGCCACCCCTTTCTGGCCAGGATTGAGCAGCTGCCATGATCCCACTGTTCTGGGACCTTGGCAGAAGCATTGCTCTACCAAGGGAGGGCACCAGGACGATGCCCAAGCTCCTGTCAGTGGTGTTGGCAGCAGCATGGGATCTGCACACAGACAAATGGCACAGAAAAACTCCAGCTCTGGGAGACTCTTGGCGGGACAAAGAGTAGGGAAACACCAAGGAGAGCACAGCCAGAAGCAGGGAGATGTTGGGGTGGGAGGTGGCCACTGTCTCCTGCCTGTGGAAACCTGGCTGGGCCCCTGGGAGATGATTTGAGTAGGTTTGGCCATGGGGACATTCCTCTCCTGGCTGTCAGGGATGGCCTGCTCTGGAGTGGCTGTGGCTGAGGATGAAGCCATGGGGGACAGGCCTGTGCACTTGTCCCACAGGGCTGCCATGGTGACCAGGGCCAATACAGCCCTTTAGTCTTTTCTGAAGTTCAACTGAATCCTCTCTGGTTTTTTGATGACTGTGATTGGCCAACTATGCCATTTTGCAAGACTGTACTTATTATAAGCTCTTTCATTGCATTAGCTATTCAGAATTATTTTGAATGTTCAAAATACAACTCCCTCTGTCGTAATAGAAGATTTTATACATTTAACAACAATTCCACTCACAATTCTGTTGGATAATATTCAATATCTCACCTAAATAGTCTCCTCTGTATTGTAAATATTCATCATTTTCCCCATCTATTCCTGTCTACCTGCACAGACACTGAAATTTCCCTTCTGTCAGTCAAGTCATAAAGCATTAAGAGGGGCAGTTTTTCTCCACTAAGTGAAAATATGAGCTTGTCTATTTAGCTCTGCAGAGGTGTTAGCATTCATTCTGTGTTCAGTTAATGTATGTGGCTGCAGCAGCCACAGATTCTGCAGGAACAAGCAGCACCACAAAATCACATGCTGAGTGTTTTATTAGGGAAATGCAGATCACAGGGTTTGATCCCCTATGTTAACTCATCTAAAGTACCCCCTCCCCTCTTCTCAGCCCCCTACCTCTACATTTTCTAATCTGCTGTGTGTTATTGAGCATTACAGCCCATTTGACAGCAAATACCTGCTCTGTGACAGCCCAAAAAATTGCCTGTGGCCCTCCTGCCCGGTGAGGGGCTGGTGGCTGCCTGTCCACCCTCCCAGCATCTGTTTGCCACTGCCCTGACTCCTCTTGGCTGCCTGGATTTGTTCCCTGAGCAACTCCCCGTCCAAGTGCAGCCGTCAAAGCCAGGCTGAGGGGTCCCTCTGAGGATGGCTGGAGCTGTGCAGGGCAGAGGATGGTGCTGCAAACCTCTGCAGTGCCCCTCTATATGTGTGCCTGTGCAAGGATGGCCTTTTCTCAAATGTGGGGTTGCTGCTTCCCAGCTCAGAGCTGTGAATTCTCCTTTCACCAAAGGCAAAACTCCCCCCACCTTAGTCCTTGCCTACTTCAGTGGCAGGATCAGTCTCCAGGCAGCTCATGGTCCATCTGCAAAGTGTTAATTGGCTGTCTGTGGAGAGTGGCTTTGGTTATTTGTGTGTTTAATTTACAACTACATAAGACTTTGCAGGTTCATCATGGTTCATGTGTGCTTGAAGTGAGAAATGTGTCACCTCTTCACTGTCAGCTCTCACTGTTGCCCATCATGTGTCATCTGAAAAGTGTGTGAGATGCAGTGAAGCAGCAGCTAATGAGCAGAGGAGCAGATGTGCTCCCTAACATGCAGCATCCCCTCCAGCAGGGTCACTGTCCTTGGGTGATCTCTGGTCCACTGTGAGAACTGTTAAGAGAACATCCTGGTTTTATTTTGCAACTCCACAGCGCATCCCTGGTGCTCTTGGACAAGTGGTGCTCCACATGGATGCTGAGACTCCTGGACAAGCCTCCAGAAAATGATCTGCATTCTTGAGAGGCTGATGTTGGGCACAGTGTAAGAAAGATTACAGGGAATGGAAATGAGCAGCCACTCACTTGGAGGAAGAAGAGAAATTTTGCACTTTATGAAATACTTTTCATTGAGTTGTCACATCATTAAGAAAACCATGATCAGGATCAGATTAATGGATGATTGCCCTATGAAGAGCAACTTTAGTATGAACACTAATGAAAATCTATCATGACTAATTTCAATTAAAAATAGGTGTTTCAGCTGCTATTCACCACTCTGGGATTCAGCTGTGACTAATGAAAGTGCACAGTCTCTGCTGAGGGTTTTAAGGATCATATGAGCAGAGCTGTTGGCCTTAAGTGAATGCTGAGCTAGCAACAGAGCTGGGAAGAAAACACAGGCCTTGGTGCAGTGGTCTTTTAGGTGCACATCCTGCAGGTGCTTTTGTTCCTAAAGAAGACAGCAGGTTTGTTGCCTTGGGAGAATCTGCTGATAATTCCCTCTTGGGCACATCGGTGCCTGGAGAAGTGCTGCCATCAGCCTCGTTTGAAACTGCAGGATGAAGGAGGAACTCTCTGTGTGTTTAAATAGTGCTTTAACTACTGCTTGAAGCATCTGAAAGGAACTGGGTCGCCTCTGAAATGTTCGTTACTTTCTGTGCCTCAAGGTCGGTGATAAAATTCCTGCTGATTTGTTAAGAGCAGAGGTGGCCTCAGGGCTGACGTGTCTGAAAAAGAAAAGCCTCCCTTTTGACCCCAACTCTATGGAAATGATCCCCCAGCTTGTGACCTGTCACCTGTGCTCACGAGGAGCAGCACTTACCGGATGGAGCTGCCTTCAAGGACTTATATTTAGCCAAAACATGGTGAAAAAACAGTGAGGCTGTCTCGGGGGCAGTTTTGGGGAACTGATCTTGTTTTCTTGGCAGGGTTTCATCTGTATCAGCAATGGTGGGGAGGCCCAGATGGAGGAGAGAGCAGGATTTCAGTTTTCTTTACAAGAATTTAATTTTATAAAGCAAATTCTGCTTGAATAACACTTCTCAGTTTAATATATTGATCTGAGCAGCAGCAACAGTCAGGCTGTGATAGGCTGGTCAAGTGCTATGGGGAAGGAAACCATTTGCTGTGTAAAATGAATTAGGAAGTGAGTGTTCTCAGGTCAAGCTGTGCGCTGAAATGCTTTGAAGTTTCTCAATGCCTTGCAGGAATTCAGCAATATATGGCCAGTGACCAAAATAATCTATAGATCAGGAGGGACACCATTGATTCCTTTCTCATCACTTATTGGTGGCCTGTCAAAGTAATTTTCTGAATTTGGTGGGAAAATGTTTTTTAAATGAGGGAAAAGTACTTGGCTGTTTTCTGACACACATTGACTGTAACTGTACCTGTGGAAATGCAACTGTGAAGTCCATTGGTTAAGTTTAGCAGCCTGTACCTTTTGTTTAGGAACAGTTCCTGTATTTGTTACTCTTTCAGGAATTTACACCTGATATATATGCAATTCAACTGCAAATGTAATTACATGGAGTCACAAAGGGGTTATAACTCATTGTAATGTTAAAAATGAGAAGCTATTCAAAGGTGCCTTATAGTCGGGGAGAAAACAGAAACTTTCTTTGTTTCTGAAGCAGATTAGCTCATGGTCTGAAAATATTCGTAGCAGAACCTTGCTCTGGAGCTACTGAGGCAGTAGCAGCATCAGGGTTGAATGTAGCCCCTGAGCTCACTCCAAGTTCATTTTGCTTTCTCTCCTGGAGCAATTGACAGGTTTATCACTGAAGCTGGTGCCAGGCAAGACAAGGATGCAGAAACTTGGAATGAAACAAGGGATTGATTTTACCTCTGAAAAACCTGAGCTCAGACGTGAAAAACCCATCCTAATCCCCATTCTGCTGCTGGTCTTAATTTTTATCTATTAAACACAAGGGAGGCTCTGCCAAACAGAAGATGTGGATCCAGTCAGGCTGTTTCTGGGCTCATCCTCCACCTAGATGAACGTTGCAGGGCAGGTGGCACTGGTGATCATGTCCCCAGAGGGATATTTCCAAACTTGGAGGAATAGCCTGCAAAGAAAGGCATTTGAAAAGACTGAAGAGGGAATAAACACTGCTTGCCTGGGCCAAGACACTTCTGTGTTGTTTCTTCTCCATCCAGAGGTGTGGCTGGTGTCTACCATCATCACCCCCAATGGAGCTATGTCAGTTTAGACCAGACATGGCTTTTTCTAGTCAATATATATTTATGTGAAATATGAGGAAAAAACTGGAGTCTTCAGTGCAGAAGATGAAGAGACTGAAATCAAAACAGATTGGCAGGAGAACAGATGACCAGGGAACAAGGAGAGATGGGGAAAGGGATGCCCTGTAGTTTTGCACACTCCTAAGCCCTCTGGTTCCTGTGGTCTGTGATGTTACTGCCCTGCCTGTACACTTGCTGCTGTTTCTCAGCATGTCTTCAAACACTTCACACTAATGATCCTTCATTGCAAGCAGTAATGCAAATGTGTTCTTACCAGAAATATGAGAAATCTGCTGTTGTCTCAGCTTTTCTTTTGGTTTGACAAGTGCTTCCTAGCAGGTGATAACAGGCCCTGCCACAGCCAACTTGCTGTTGTAGTGTTTTGTACCTCTGTCAGTTCAGCTGAGCTGACTCGTGATCCATTTTTGGGGCTGATGAGAAATTTTTCCAGGATTTTCCTTTTAGTGGTAGAAACATTTCTGTAAGATTTTTTTATGGGGCAACAACCTCTTGGCTGATCCCTAATTGCATGCCCTGGATGGTGTCACTCTGAGAGCAAGGCTCTTCTGTGCTGCAGCTCATGACTGCTGTGACAGGAACAGACATACAGAACAGACCCAGGTGAGCCTCAAAATGAAGTACAAATGCAGCAAACCTGGTTTCAAGGAGTTCCAGGTGCTACTCAGATGGCCATGAAGTACATGGAATTCTAAAGAGGTGAAATTTAACAGCCAAGTCTCTTCTCAGAAGTATGGTATAGCCAAGGGACTGGGGGCAGATGCAAACTTTTGTCATTTTCAATTTTTTTTTTTTTTCTGGTATTACAAACAGATCTCTTCAGCACCAAAGCAGCACTGGAAGAAAGCTTCTATTAAAATAGACAGCTTTGCCATGTATTACATAGACTGAAGCTCAGGACAGTGATTATCTGCATTAGTGGTTTTGCTGCTGCTAAGACAAGTGCAATTTTTCTCCAATAATAAGTACCAGAAAAATACTGCTTGAATGTATATACAACTGATGTTTGGTTTTGGGACTTCTTCAGGACTGATAGTATTTATTTGATGCCTGGTCCCATTAAAATTGCTGTATTGATTCATTTGCTGGGAAAATAAATTGGTGGATATTTCATATAACACAGTTGTATTGATCTCCTAGAAGCTGGTGAGACAGAGGCTTTCATCACTGGACAGCACATTATCACCCTAATTGATATATTCTGGAAGCTAATTAGAAGCCAGCTGGATTCCTTGTGGGAATAATATTTATTTTTGATGTTGACAAAGTGCTCCAAAGCACAAGTCATATGGTGTGATTTAACAGTGATTAAAACTTGGCTACAGACATAGGCAACTTGAGGAAACTGCCAAGAAGCCGAGACCAGAAAGAGTGAGGACGTAGCTGTGTGCAATCACTTTGTGCTCTGTCACATACACACACCCCTCTCTGTCTGTCTGTCAGCCAGTGAAGTATCTGGAGAGAGGTTGCAGCACTTTAATTATTCAGAGTCAATCACCCTCTAACCAGCACAGACACGTGTGAGTGTGTGCCATGGGCAGCCTGGCCTGGAAACTCTCTGCAGAAGGGGTTACTGAAGTCCCACAAATAAGTACAGGTGAATCAGGAAACCTGAACTCTTTCACTCATGGTATCTTACAGTGCAGCTTCTCTGACATGATCATGTTTCTCAGCTTATAAAATAAAACATCTATTTTTTTCCATAGCTCATATATTTAATCTCCTATGCAGATGCTTTGCACTGCTCATAGGGAAGGGAAAGAGGGAATGACACGAGGAACCTGTTGCCACAAAAACTCACCAGTGAACACACAGAGTCCTGGGATGATTGGCTCAGGTGTAGCCATCTGTATCTCATCAGATGGATCCCACCACTAATTTTGTGCTGTCTGATCTTTTATATATCTGCCTCCCAATTTGCTATGTGAAGAATTATCTTTCCAAATTTCCTCCAGTGCTTTGGATGACTTTGACAAAGAATTCCTTGTATTTTCAGTTTATTATGTTGGAGCTTTTATTTGATTTCTCTAGAGGGGAGGTGCTCTTGATGACAAGGTTAAAGGATTTCATTGAAAATTGCAGGTGAGTTTTGCCCACAGCATGTCCATTCTCCTGCAAAGAGCAAAGTCAAGCAGCCCTGCCTTATTCTTGTGTGCTTCTGCAAGGTCTGCTCTCAGCCTCTCATCCAGAGACCAAACCATTCTCTTTTTATTACTATTGAAGGCTGTGACTGTTTTTCAATTTTCTTTCATTTGTGGCAGGTATGAGCTCTATCTGTTTTTCTGTAATTGATTCCTGTTCTCATTTCTCTCCTCCTGCCTTCGGAGGAGCTTTGTGCTCTGCAGAGCTCTGTCAATGTCTGCAGTGGCTGGAGCTGTGCCTGTGCAGCAGCTGCCTCTGCCCAGCTGCCAGCGCCTGCCCGCAGCACCCCGGACACGGCCGGCGCCTCCTCGGCTCCCGGGACACGCCCGTGCTGCCAACCACACCGGCCTTGCTGGGAGTCCTTCATTCATTTTGTACCCCTTGCTCCTGTGCTCCGGGCAAACAGCACTTGGGGCAGACTGCAGTGCTTGCAAACGTCTCGGAGTGTCTCAGTTTCCAGCCAGATTTCCTGCTGCAGGTAATTCCAGGCTCCCAGGGTGGTCTTCTGCACCTCTTACTGCTCTGATAAGGTCACACCCTGGTGCCTTAACAGGCACCAAAGAAAGTGCTCCCTGGCTCCTGCAAGCTTGGTTACCTTAGTAGGAGCTGAGCTTATCTTCATTTCAGGGCTGCTTGTGCTGTAGCCCTCGTGAATCGACAAATCCCAGCTGTGCCTCCAGGAGTTGCTGTTGGAGAGGGAGCCTGAACGAGCAGAGCTGTCCTGCACAGGAGATCACCAACCACTGGCATCAGTCCCATGCTCTGACAGGTGGCTGCAGCTTCCTCCTGAGACATTACTCCTTATTTGCTGCTAATACTTAACCTCTTCCCCCCCTCATATGTAATCTCATCACCCTGACAATTGAGCAGCTGCAAGAGGAGAGAGAATCTCCTCAATATTTACAGAAAGATCTTCTGCCCAACTGCAAAAAGCCATTAAGAAAAGATTTTGGTTATGTTAGTGTGGGGAAGGAATTTATTTGTGAAAATAAATTTATGTTTTTTTCCTGGCAATGCTCTCTTTTGGTAAATCTTCATGAAGCTAATATTATCATTCCTTTCCCAGTGGCTTCCCATGTTACCATGAGCACAGACTTACAGCTCTTGATCTCCAGCTTTGACAAGTTCTTGGTGTGAGTAACCTGTGGGTTTTTCTCCTTTTCAGCTTCTCAGCCCCAGCATGGGAGTGGACAGGTCTCAGTGCCTTTCTGAAGTCCTCTGAGACCTGGGGCTCCTCTTACACTTGCAGTTCCTGAGCTGCAGCATGTTACCAGTGACATTCCCAAATGGCTCCATCCTCCATGGCTGATGGGACTCGTGGGAAGCCTCTGCTAGAGGAGAGCCTGGAGGTGAGTAGGGTCCTCCAGCCAGTCCCACTGAGGTGGCCTTGAGTGGGGCTGTGGGGCTCTGTCCCTGGGACGGGGGCAGGTGTGACTAAATCATGCCTCCATCTCCCTTGCTGGAAATGCCTTGAGGGATTTCTGTCACTCCAGAGCTGTGCCCTGGGGACAGCAAGTCTGCTCCCTGAAGTGTGGAGCTTAATGGATCAGAGGCAGAGACCTATGGCTCCAAATGAGCCACAGATACGCTGAGCCTGCTCAAGGCAGTGGTGTTGGTGAAAACCTGTTTGCCCTGGACAGTGGGGCAGGCAGGCCACACTGGAATTAGTCCTGTGACAGGTTTGCTGCTGTGACTGAAAACCTGCAGAGGATGCTTGCCAGGGAGCAGTTTCAGACTCACCAGGCTGGCTCCTTGCACTGGGTAGTGAGATCCTGTGAAGATGAAATGGCTGCTAGAAAGCTCAGGGAAGAGCCAGACTTAAATCCTTCACCTCACAACAGGTAAAACACATTGGACAGCAGCTATGCTTGGTAAAGCTGTAATATGCAAGCTGCCCTTTTGTGCTTGTGGATGGAGCTTCCATGTGCTGCTCTCCACCTCACCTGGGCTGTGATTTAAGGGCAAGTGTGCTATGGTATGGGAGACAGAAAACACGAGCCTTGCTGGACCATGGCAGCCTGCATGTGCCTGCAGGTTGTTGTTTCTGGTGAGATGTAGGAGCTAAAAACCTTCCTGGATCTGGGCCTGCCTCCTTAGCCAGGAAGAATGTGTTTCTCCTGTCTGATAAAGGCCTGGGATATGATTAAAGTGATAGGATATCACCCTTAGTAATTTCAGTTACTGCTGCGTTAAAGGCATGGGAATGATGGACAGGTTCACCAGATCCTCCGGTTTGGTCTCTACAGTGCTGTGAGTTGGAGAGGGGTGAAAGGGTCTGGGCAAGCACTTGCAGGTACCAAATTCAATGAGGAATTATTTTTTTCCCTTTGAAATGGCACATTCAGCGAGTACCTGTCTTCTGTTAGGAGAGAAAGGGGTGTGTGTTTACTCATTTCTGTCTCTCCTCCTTGATGTTTTCCAGGAGAAATGGTGCTGCGCCAGGTTAGTAGGTAGGGCTGCCAGCACACATAGGAGTTCTGTGATGCAGAACACAGTGGTTTTGATGCAACATCACAGTCGTTTTGTTTCCTCCCTCCCACTGGTTGTTTTCACCCATCTGTGAGAGAGTCTGAAAGTAGCTTTCTTTGGGAGTTACTGTCATGAAAGGACCCAGAGTCAGTGACCATGACATTGGAATTCCTTGCCAGTTGCCAGTACTCTTTAAATAACAGACACTATGGATACTTTGGCATATCCTCAATTAAAAGCAGTGGATTAATTAGAACATTTAAAATCCCATAATATCATGAATATGTTCAGGTTTTTTCAGAAAAACAAAAGAGTTAAGGCAATTCAATTCTAATTTGGATTTAAAAATACTTTGCACATTTTTATGTTCTGTTTGAATAAGAGCAATAAATATGTATTCCTATGAAAATCCATTTTCTTACCCAGAGTATAAATGCCCAGTATGAAATCCCAGAGTGAGCAATATGGTTTCCCTTGGACAGAGTGTCTCAGTTTAAGTGTTGTGTAACTCATACTCTGCTCCTGGTGTGGTGGCATAGAAACTGTTCCTTGTATATAGCTTTATATAACTGCTGTATATAACCTGCTATAGCTAAACTGCAGCAATTTAAAAGCAATGACAATTTATTCCCAAGTGTGGTCCCTGATCAAAGTTGGAGTCCCCATTTTAGGTGTTAAATATTTATTCAAAGTGCAGATCACACATTTCTGGTACTGTGCAGGGAATTTATGATAAAGCACCATTTCAGGCTGAACACCAAAATGTCTTCTACTCCAGCATTATTTTTTTTTTTTAAGAACAAAGTAATTGAACATAAAATAGCATTAGACCAGTCCTTTGCCAGCAAAGCTTTAGCTAGCTCTAACTTCTACAGCAGAAGTGTGCAGGCCCAGAAGCTGTGGGATGCTGGGCGTGTTCCTCCTCACCATGCTGGGTCTCCTGGTGCCTCTCCTGGGGGTTTATGTTGTTGGTTGACAGAGCTGACAGTGCTGTGGCTCTGGTCACTGCTAGAGGTGTGACAGTGCTGCTCTGTCCAGATGCCCCTGCCAAGGAGAAACTCTCCTTTGCGTGCCAGACAGAAACTGGACAAGAAATGACCTGTACAGGGGGCTGCAAACACAATGGGCAAAGTGAGCTGTCACCTCCTCTACCCGGAGTAGAAATAAGGAGGGTGAAGGGTGAGAGATAGGCACCATCAGTGGGAAACTCCAGCCAATCTGAGATACCTGTCCAAAGTTAGAGGGATGAATCTGGAGGTGTTTCACTCTCCATTTGGTACAGGTAGAGCCTGGACTAGCAGGTGACTAAATTTAGATATCTGAAGGTAGCTGAGCTGAATCACTCTGAGTACAAGGACACACAGGACAGCTCTGCCAAGGTGGAAACAATAATGCAGGACTTGCAGCATTCCATCATTTACAGCCTAGCATTCACCTGGAGGAAGATTGCCCTTTACTGATCAACCCATGGTAGTTTCTACAGTTTCTTTCAGTGTTCTGGCTCAGGTGAAGTTCTGCCTTTTGGCAAAACTGGGAACAGTGTCTACTGCTGCAGGTAATGTGTCCAGTAAAGTTATTGGCTTGGGCAGATGGACTCCATTTCCACAGTCAGTAATTTTCTTTCTTCTATGAGCCTTATTGTTTCTAATTTCAGTAATACTGATATGTATTGTTTGCTTCATGTACCATGCAGGGTGTCTTCCCTGAAAAAGCTCTTTGATTTAACTTTTTTCTTCTTACACCCATGACATTGATTCAGGGAAAGAAAACTACCTGACTTTGGGGTCAATAAATGACCACTTAGCTAAGTGTTGACAAATCAAAGAACTGGTAACTCTTGTTCCATACGCTTGTGAACAAATCACAGAATAATTTAGGTTAAAAGGGGCCTCTGGAGATCATCCAGTCCCATCCCCTTCTTGAAGTGGTTCCAGTTAGGTTAGGTTGCTCAGACCAGTTGAGTTTCAGACATCTCCAAGGATGGAGATTGCACAGCCTCACTGTTACAGGAAAGGCAGCAGGAAAAGCACAAGCATTGGAGAGGTGAGAAACACCTCACAACAACAGGACAGTGCAGTGGGCAGTGACCTCAGCTCTCCAAGATAACAGTCACCACAAATGTTTTGCTTGTCTAGTTCCCAGTGACAAACCACTCCATTTAACCCAGGAGCATTTCCATAAGCTATTGAACTAACAGGAAGGCATGGCAATATTTAAGCTTTAGGCAGCCTTATTTAGAAGTGAATTTCAAATATTTAACCACTGCATTGTCTCTACTAAATAGAGTCTCACGTTTGGACAACTAAGGGTGAGGGTCATGCTCTGTATCTGATGAAATTAATGCCAGCTCTGACTATAAGGATCAAACCCTGAATGGCTCTACAGGAACGATTTATCATCACAGGAGTGAAGCATCATCTTCTTTCTTATGTAGCAGAGGTTAGGACAGAAACTCATTGACCTTCTCCAGGAGGAGAACTGGGACACATTGAGATTCTGATCACTGTCATGTTGTTGGAAATTGAGAGAAAATCCTTTGAAATGACATTGGAGCAGAGCAGCAATAAGCAGCCTGAGAATTAAGCTCATAATCTCTCTGTCCCTATGTTGTACATGTTTTTTCTGTAGCCTAGTTTAAGAACAAAATCTTAATTTGTTTGAGAAAACCAAAAGTGGCTGCTGTAGTTAATTTATCAGGGGACACACACTGGTGCTGATGAGCTGGAGGAGGATGTTATCTCTGTCCTTTCACAAGGAGACAGATAACACCATGATGTATGCAAGAGCCAAGGTGAGGCACGTAGGTGAAGAACGAGATGCCTCTTCTGATTCCTGCACAGTGCAGTGGAGGGCAGCTCTCTGAGGATGACTGAGGCAGGGAGAGCAGTGGGAAATGGAGGTTATGTGTACTTTTATCCTCTTGTTCTCACTGCATCTGCCTGAGACAGTAACCACCACTCTGCATCTTCAGAGCAGAGCTGCCAGGAGTACACCCTGTCCTGGCTCTCATAAATGCTCAACAGGATGGCTGTGGTTCATGTAACCATTTCATCCTACAGCTGACTTCATGCACAAGGACATAACAAGTTTCTTTCCCCACTTTTTGGACACATTGGTGCCCAAGTTTTTAGAGCATGACTTCAAAGGTGTAAATGTTCTGGTGAGCCAGGCTGCCTGCATAATGGCACAAAGAGGGTGGATGAGGAAGAGTTTGCTTGGTTTCTCCTACAGAAGCAGGGAAAAAGACTCCAAGGATATTCAAATTGTGGCTCTTCAGCTTCTGTTTGCCCTGCTAGGATCCTTTTGTTTTGTGTTGGTGTTCTGCCCTGAGATCTTCTGGGCATTAAAAGAGTAGAAGGCTGCAAGGCCATAAGCATATTGCACTAAATAAATGCATTAGGCAATGGGGCCTAATACAGCTCTTTACTGTGCTGGTGGGTAAACAGGAGTAATCAGGTGTTTAGGAAAAATAGTGTCAAAGACTGTTTCAGAGGAGGCATTGTCAGAGAAGTGTTCTCCCCAGGTGAGAGGAGCCCTACTCCAGTAAGCCAAGGGAAGGTCAGCAAGTACCTGAGCGGTCTGAGTATCACTTCTGGTTTTGCTGCAGACCTCTACACCCCAGGTTATCACCAACTCTTGTGGCCCCAGGCAGGGTTTGAATGCTCTCCTTTGTGGTTAGTAGTGTCTGAGCTGGACTTTTCTGGTGGTACTTGTGGTGGTGTGCACCTGAGCCTGGTCTTCTCTGATCAAAACCTGAGGGCCAGTGGTAGGGTGAAGTAGAGGAAGGCTGCAATATCAGTGTTATTAATATAATTAAGTGTCTGGGTAAAAATGTTCAATTTGTCTCAGTGATCTGGGCAAACAAGTATCTGGTCTGCCACAAGTATCTCAAAAATCCCCTTTATAAATGGGACTTGGGAACCTTAGATAGAAGGGCCATGTTTGAAAATTATATCCTTCATGTTTAATGAGCAAGAAATCAATACAACAGGACCAATCAGAGAGTTGGATGGAGGTATAATGGAATAGAGAGTATTTACCATCCCCTTTCTGTTCCCTGTCCAGGCTGTCTAAGCTGTGCATGCTTGAAGACTGAGGTTTATTTATTTGTTTGGTGAGGACCTTGCTCAGAGACACATGTGCTTTGGCTGAGGTTTTCAGGTGCTAATGAAGTAAGGATCCCTCTTCAGCTTTTGGTTACCAACTCTAATTAAATGACAATTGTTTGACATAAATTCCCCATTTTGCACCCTCTGCTCCAGATAAAATGACGTTATCCTGCCAAGAAGCATAAAACAGCAAACTGCATAACTACACAGTTAATTATAGCTAATGACCACAGAAATGGGTAACCCTTGGTAGCATGGAATCAGCCAGTGGCTTCCTTGCTCATTTTACTCCTGATGAAAATGTAGGGAAAATGTCCTCTGACCTGTGGTGCATATTTGCCCTCAGTCCATCGGATAGCATTTTGTGTCATATCAAAAGAGCAGTGGGCTGTGACTGGACGTGACACACTCTGGGTTTCAATAGAAAATAGTCCTGCAAGGCTCCCTTTGTTCTTGCCTTGTTAGCTGTCAGAAGAAAAGAAATTCTCCTGAAATTCCTGTTTTCCCCTTCTCAATTATTTTAAAACACCTCAACATTAGACCAAGCCAGGAGCACATGGGAAAAGGAGTTGCCCCAGAAGATACCCTCCTTATGATCAAAATTCCAGTGGAGGAGGGTGGCAAATTCTCCATGTGCCAAAAAATATGTTGAAGAGTAGAGCTGCAGAAATATTTAAAGTCTATTGTACTGCAATGTCTCCTTATCTATCAATGCACCTCAAATGTAGCCTGTCATCTTGCTTTAGCTCTGCAGTGAATCTTTTTGTCGTTCTGAAATCTGTAAATAATGAAGGCTATCTATTAGGAAAGTACCAAAGGTCTTTTTTAACCCACTTCATAAAGGAGTCCTGCGGGCTATGATTTGGAAAGGGTCTGGGCTGCTGTAACTCCTTTGAGCCCTAATGTGATAAAATTAGGAGCTATGAGATGTGAATCTTAAGTTCAATCTCAGTGTTGGCACAAATCAGACAATGGAAGTGTCTGTCTGATTAGGCAATTAAACAAGGAGAGATGACTCAAAATATCCTTTCCATTTCAATAACTCCTGTGAGATTAGGGGCCCTTTGAAAACCATGTCCTACTCCCTTTTTCTTTAATACACCTGCATTTAATTGAAATGCTATGAAAGAGGATGAAGGCAATTGTAACCTGAGGAGCCCTGGGTGCGTTCCAGTGTCACACCAAGACTTTGAAATGGTTGAGGAATTAGGAGTGACAGACGAGTCCCCTGAGCAGTTGGTTTTTATACCCCATCTTTCTGCTTTCCAAGTCCTGCTGTGTTTCTCCTGTCTGGTGCGATGTGTTTTGTGGGCTGGCAAATCCTTGGAGTAAGTCAGAAGTGCTGCTCAGACAGAGTAAGGAAGTGAAGCTCAGGGTCTTATCCTGAACTGCTGGGCAGGGGATGCAAGATAAACTCAACTCCAGTTTCTCCTGCTCCACCCTTTTAGTGAAATCAGATGTGCTGCTGTGCTTGCCTTTACCAGATCCCTCAGTCTTCATGGCAGGATACAGGCAAGCCTTCTCCTGCTTCCCAAGGGCATTCCTGCTGTGGCTGCAGGGACCATGCTCTCTTCTCCAGTGTCCCCTGTGCCTCTGGTGCTGTGGGGAGACTGCCTGGACGTGAAATGGGAATGCAAAGGGGGATGGTCCCCTGCTCTCTGTCAGTGATGATGCTCCGCACTCCGCGCGCTCAGACACCAGGACTCGCCTGGTTGCCCCTCAGGAAGGGTGACATGCTGGCAGCAGGCAAAGCAAGTGCAGAAAGTGCTTTGCAAAGGAGATCCCCAGGCTGCTTATAAATGTGTCTCTCCTTATTCCTCTATGTTACACTGAATTATTTGTCCTGGTTTAGGTATGGAATAAATTGCCCCTGTTCTCCCGCCTTATACATTGTGTCCTGAACATCTTGTTCTAACGGCTTTGGGGTGCCTATAGTTTCTGGCAGGCTGAACAAATAAAATGGGTAAAAAATGCCATAAAATACCAAACAAATTTTTCAACCAGCTCCATTATGTTGTTTGTACTTGGCTAGGATATATTACCGTGTTGGGTTATATTATTGTGCAAGTATATTGTGCTCTTTGGACTAGGCTGAGTCAGTGCTGCTCCATGGCAGAGCTTTGTACAGGATTGACCCTGATGTACCAGGGCAGGGTCACTTCTATCGCCCAGTTTGAGTCCTACTTTAGTGAATTTCCTGGCAGCGTATCCCAGGAAGATCTAGAGAACATCTGCAGCTCTTGAGCCAGGTCTGCAGTAAGCTCAGCTGTAGACACTCAACTGCAGCTGAATTGAATAGAGTAGATCAGGCAGGATGAAGAGAAAACAGAGATCACCTCGGAATGCAAGTGAACAAACACGGGGTGGAACCTCTCAGAGATAGAAGTCATTAGTGGATGGACAGAAAAAGAAACTAAAAGAAGTTGGGGTATTCACAGTCAATGTAAGAGTGCATTTTGTCCCAGTTAGGTCCTAAATAAACACTTAAATGTTGGAATGGTGCTATGTGAACTGAATTTAAAATCTGTCTGATGAGTTTTGTGCCCAGTGAAGTTCTCTCTTTAAACTACAAGCCTCCCATAGAATATTATCTGCTGTTTTTTTCCCTTCAGACTTTTAGGAATTCCCACATGGTACAAAATGTATTCACAGTTTTTGTATTGAATATTGATCACAGCTTAGTTTCTATAAATGCAAATGTTCATTATTTCAATACAACCGTAGCTTTTCAGTGAGACCAATTTTTTGTACTGCCTTCAAAATAAGCAGTTGGCATGTTTTTAATGTTCTTGTTTATTGCAGGATGTTCAAGAATAGAAAGAAAGAGGATGCTAGAGTAATCTACAGATAATAATAATTAAGGATTTGTTACCACAAATTGAATGAATAAATTTGAATGAATACCTTCACAAACTCAGCTTAAATTCATTAGTCAAACTGGTATTTTCACTACTCTTTTGATCCAGATACTGTAATGCTTACTTTACAGCGTCTTTGTAAAGTCATCTGGAATTTTATCAAAGTTAGGATATGTGAGGTAAAGCTCATTGTCTGTTATTTATTTATAAAGAAACAAAAATGTGCTAGTCCCTTCAGAGTGCAAATAAACAAACAAATAATATCTATTCCCTGTCCTAGAGAGCTTATACTCCAATCTAGACATGTGAAGAGAGATGAGAGCATTACACATCATGGAAAACAGACAAAAAGAGACAAGTTTTATAATGCAACTGGAATGCTGATCTATTTGTAGAAGAGGTCTTGACTGAAGAATCAGTGCCACACTGTGTAGAAGCTAAAGCCAAAGGGGACAAATCACAAAGTGTAGGAGCCCAGCAGACCTGCAGGTTGACTGGTCAGAGTGGTGCCCTGTGCCCCAGGCCCTTGGTGCTGGACTGGTCCACACGAGTCTCATGGGGCCGATGCTCTGAGGTGTGGTGTATGTGATCCTTCAGGCAGGAATCACTGTCCAAAAAAGGACTTGTGCACCATGATGTGGAGTGTTTTGTGGTTTTACTCACTATGTTGTCTTGGCAGTTCATGCCAGAGCCCCAGGTCAGAGTTCCATCTCTCTGGAAGGTGCAGGGGAAGATTGAGACACGGATGGGCAGCAGCAGGAGGCAGCACGCTGAACAAGGCAGTAACTTTGCCACTTAACAAAGGTTCCTTCAGATGGGGATGTGTTTTAAATTAATGCCTTCTCTGGGGCTTAGATCTTTTCTCAGAGGTAAGGGAAGCACATTTATCAGTCTGGATTTAGAGTTGATAGCTTTTCCTGAAGGCTAGTACTGCAAAAATAAAAGGAGCAGAGATCAATTTTTTACTTTATTTTACAATCCAGTAGGTAGGATGAGAGAGATGCTCTTTCTGTCCTGCAGAACACCAAGGCCAAACTTATCCTTGCCTGATGAAATTCAGTCTATTTATCTTCATCATCAATGAGGGATTTTTGTCCTGTGCATGAAAAACTCATGGGATGAGAGAGCATACAAGTGAATGTCAGTGACACTCTTGTTTTCACTTAGATATGGGTTCCTGTCTTGGCTATATGAACAGTTTATACATTAATGCAATGTTTGCTTGACATGAACCTTCCTGAGTGTGGTCCTCTCAGCAAGCCTGGCAGCTGGGCCCTTGTAGATAAGGCTTTTCCACTGGGAGATAGGGAATAGATTTGAATTAGGCATAATTAAATTTTACTTCCCCTTGTTTGGAAGAGCTTCACAGATATAAAAAGGATAGTGATTTTTTTTCTATTTAAAACATCCTTATGCAATTAAATATTACGAGGGAAGTTTCCCGTTTGCGTATTATGGCACTTATCCAGTGACTCATTGAGGCACATGCATTCATGCAGGGCAGCAAGGATGATGGGGGGTAGCCCACCAGAATGTGGCAATTTATGTGCTACAGAAGCCATTGAATGGGCAGCTGGCATGGATTTAAATAATTTTATTTTTTCTGGTGTAATATGCTTTTTCATTTCTCTTCTATCATAGATAGATTCATCATAGAAGGTACAATTGAAATATATTTTGTTTTACAACCACCTAAATAGATGGCTGACTTCCTTGCACAAAGTTTTAGGTATAACTGTTCCAACATTTTTATTTTTGTTTACTCACCCTGATAACAATGTGTCTTTTAAGTCCTTTGAAACCATCTCTTTGGTTAGTTTTTAAAAAACTAAATATTTCTGCTTAGAAGAATTATATAATGCATCAAGCACAATTAAAGTATTCAAGTTTAAAGAGAAGCAGTTTCCTGATTTCTTTAAAAATAAGTTGAGAGCTCAGTCAAGCGTTCTTTCTTTTATTTTGACAGTGTGGTTTATGTTGATGAGCGCTGTGCACTCCATATGTGTTGCCACCATAATTAATTTGAAAAGGACCACATGTGTGGCTCAGTTCAGAAGATGCCACTCTTTCACCCCACTGAGGACTGGGAACCAGCTTCTTCACCAAGCAGCTCCATGACCAGAGGAGGAGCAGCAAGGAAGTGACCGAACGTGCTACCGAGCCAAATTGTCCTCAAGATGGGTATCAAGGCCTCCCTTTTTAATGTTTTGGAGTAGAAGTGGTCCTCGACCTAAGCAAAGACACTTCTCTCTTTTCTGACTACCAGTTCTACTGGATGACTACTCTGGATGTCCCTGGCTCAGCAGGTTGCAAACCAGCTCTTGCATTGGCCGTTGCTCTTCCATGTGGCCTCCACTTCCCAGCTTCATCCACTGCAGGCAGGGGTACCTCTTGGCTTGGTGCCAAGCTGGAGCTAAATCTGAAGTTTACTTCTGACCTGCACCTGTCCTAGTCTGGAAAATAATTAGGAGATTCCCAATGCTCATCTCTCCTTGTGGCTTGGTGCATGTGTTTACTTCCTAAAGGTTTCCCCTTCTGTTTTGAGATGGAGGAAGTCCAGTCCCAGCAGTGGGTTTGTGCCAGTATGAGTTTGAAACAAACAAGGCAGTTCTGTTCCTAAACACCCACAGACACATTTCTGTCCATTTTGACTGTCTCTGATGTCTTTCTCTGCTCTGTCACTTGAATCTGTGTGACATGGGGACACGATTGTTCAGCAAATTATCTTCTCTGTTTATAACATCTTGTGTATTATTTGAGGGCTATTACTTGAGTCAAAACAGTTGTGTATGAGGCATTTGCCAGGCCTTGATTCCACCTTATAAAAACAATGGACTGTGTTCCTAAATAAGCAGAAATAGTTCACCCCAGTTTTGATCATGAATCTATTTTACTTACTGATGACTGGTGACTTGACTTTACTGTCACTTTGTGAAGTCTTACATTTTATTCACTGTTAACTATTACCCTTATTTCCCTTCAGAGTAAAAAGACACCTGATCTCTCCTTTGTCCCTCTCCTTTGAGTGTAGGAAGGTATTTCTAGAGAAGTAGGGGTCCAAGCTGAATCCTTTCTTCTTCCATCTGGCAGCATTAATGTTGCTACTGGTGATGGTCCTTGGTCAAGAGTCAGGATATATGGTTTGTATTCCTAAACCCTGGATTTCATATGCATTTTTGCCACTGGAGAGTGCTTGGATGTTCAGCTAAAACAATTTTTTCACCTATTCTCCATTCATCTTGGAGGTTCTTCCGCCTCCCCAGCCCACATCAGCTGTCAATGTTGTCCCTTGAATGTTGAATCCACACTTTGGTCCAACCAATGTAATCAGGTCTCTGGGTTATTTTCTGAATATGGTCCCTGCTGCTCTTAAGCCCTTGCTTGTCCTTGGCAGCAGAGCTTTCCCCTCTCCTCTTTGCCTTGCTCTGAAGTCAATGACATTGCACTGAAAGGTTGACCTTGACATAGTGTTCTTAGATTTTAGAAAAGCTGCAAAGGCCCCAGATCCTGTGTTTTGAGGGTGCAGCAAATGCCTAAACCAGTATCTTTTACTGGCACAGACACTGAGGAAAAATATTTTCTGCTTGTCTGTATTTATTGTCTCAAATGCAAGGAGAAAATACTGCAGCGCTTCAATACAAGTTTTGCAGTAAGCCCCTCAATCTTCTCATAAACTATCCCTCATATGTCTTCCTCATCACCAGTTTTTTAAAGGGATCATTAAGTTTCTCTCGGATAGACTCTTCTGATGTTGCAGGTTGGGACCCTTCTGCTTTAGTGCTTCATGATGTATGGGCAGAAATACTGTTTACCACATAGGAGCTGAAGGGAAGCACTGGCTCTGCCATCTCATCATGTGTTGTAGAACCCACTGAACATTCCTTAACATGGGTTTAATGCAGGAAAGAAACTCCAAATATATTTTGAGTGGTTTGAAATCATTCCAAACAGAGAGACAAATCAGAGTTGTGATGAAGCCTGCCAAATGCTAAGCATTCCAGGTCCTGGGACTGTCCCTGCAGGGGACCAAGGAGCTGCTCCCACCACCTGAATCCTGTGTTTCCTGTGGACAGTGGTAGGCATTGCTCATTAGCCCATGCATATTTCACCAGAAAGGGGATAAAACCAGGAAGAAAGCACACTGTGAATTTGAAGATCAAGGCCACTATTGGAGGGATTTGCACATTTTGTCTCAAGGGCCTGTGATTTGGGTCCTTGTAGGAGTTATGTGTGAGATGAATAGAGGTGTTCTAATATTCAGGTGGAATTACTTTGACAAGTCTAGAAATATGTGGGTAAGGAAAGCTAATGAAACAAAATCTCTCTCAATGAAATTAAGAAACTTATTAACTCAGCAGCTTTGGGAAAATACTTTCAATCTGGACCGACACCTGACAAGAGCCCTATCAAATTTTCATAGATACAATTAATTCCTTCCATCCAGAAACACTCAATTAGAAACTTCCAATTAGGTTGCATCGTACATCATTAAAGTGCTATCACCCCTCCAAACCACTGCTACTGACGCTGAAGATCTGAGAAGGAATGAGTAAACAGCTTGATCTGAAATGAAAACAGCTTACCTAAGGCAAGCTTGATGCCCATGTGAACATTTTTCTTTGTTTTTTTGTTTCCAATGTAGATAATTTGTACCCTGGCACACTGAAGTGCTTTGCAGCGTGAGCAGGACCAGCCTGTAGTGAGCCCACCTGCAGGCCAGGGCTGCTGAGCTGTTTGGGAGCCCCACTTGTCACTGGCTGGTGGGAAGCCTGCTCCAGGGCTGGCCTGGGCTTCCTTGCACAGTGCCCCATCCTGCAGCACAGTGTCACCCTTCTGGCCTTGCCAGCACTGTCCTTCCCAAGCCTCCTATCTTTTTAGAAAGGCTTGAAGCATCAGATACTTCCTATGATCCCGCTTCTAAAAATACACAAGGGGCTTCTTCGATTTAATACCTGCCCCTGCAGACAGAGTTTTTCCTCACTGTTGGCCTGGTGCATATTTGGTTTGTAATGGATTCCTGCACTTTTCCTTGCATATAAGGTGTGTAGAAACAAAGACTTCAGTGAAAGACTAGCCAAAAGGTGCATCTTCTAGAAGTTGGTAGAAGTGATGGTCTTTTCTCAACTAAAGTAGAGAAAGAAAGTGTGTACTTACGGAACTGAAAATGCGCTATTAGCAAATAGCTTAAATGCTTATTATTAAATAGCTGCGTGAAATGGGAGGAAGGGGAAGAGAGTAAGAGTCCAGGTGAGTGGTGGCTTGAACAAGATACCCCCTTGGGATGTATTCTGATGTTTCACATTGTCATAAACAAAATTAAGTTGGCTTTTGTATATTGATCGAGGGATGGATTGTTGTAATATGTTAAGAAGTTAATTAAATTGTTGTGGACTTTAATTAGTTATGGAGGTTAAGGAAATGATTAATTAGTTACTAAAGTTAAGTGTTTGTGGCCTCATTAAAGTGGGAGATGTACAACTGTGGTGGGGGCAGCTGTGGCATTGGGAGTTGGGAAAATGTTCTGGGATTCTCTTGGGACAAGTTGCTATTGGATTCTATGTATTTTACATAGATATTTATTGTTAAGGTCAAAGATGGTGTCTGAAGGAAACTTCCAGAAGCCGAGGCAGAGGGGAGGGGGGAACGCCAGGACCCCAAATGCGCAGAAGTGGATAAAATGTTTCACCTCCTTGGCCTAAAGCTCCCAATCTGAAACCCTTGGGTACCAACCAGCCCAGCAGCAGCGCTCAGAGGGGGGAGAGAACAGAGAGGGAGGGACCCAACCCTGGGGGATAAAAATCAAATCCCCAAATCCTGGGGAGGCCTCTGGCCTTGGCAGCCCAGCACAGCACCAGCTTTGGGTCCTGGAGTGTTAATTAGAAAGGGATGGGTTTTTTTGTTAATAATGCCCTTGAAATATTTTTTTTAATTTGCTTTGTCATTTTTGACAGCACCTAGGAGGCACTGACCATGTTTAAATCACTGCTTATCCACCTGAGCAGGTCTTGTCAAACCCACTGATTTTGGCTAGGGTAGAGTTAATTTCCTTCACAGTGGCTGGTGTGGGGCTGTGTTTTGGATTTGTGCAGAACAGAGTGCTGATAATACAGAGATGTTTTTGTTATTGCTGAGTAGGACTCACACAGAGCTAAGGCCTTTGTACTGCCATGCTGGGGAGGGGGCTGGGGGTGCATCAGAGGTTGGGAGGGGACACAGCCAGGACAGGTGACCCCAGCTGACCAAAGGGACACTCCAGACCATCTGACATCATGCTCAGTGTATAAAGTGGGGGGGAAAAGGAGAAAGAGGGGGACATTTGGAGTGGTGGCATTTGTCTTCCCAAGTAACCATTGCATGTGATGGGGCCCTGCTCTCCTGGGGATAGCTGATCACCTGCCTGCCCACAGGGAATGGTGAATTAGTTCCTTGTTCTGTTTTGCATGCATGCATGGCTTCTGCTTTCCCTTTTTAAACTGTCTTTCTCTCAACCCATGAGTTTTCTTGCTTTTACTCCCCTGATCTTCTCCCTGATCCTGCTGGTGGGGCAGGTGTGGGTGGCTGTGTGGGGCTTGGTTCCTGGCTGGGGTTACACTCTGACATCGGCTCACACAGAAAGCGTGGGGCTCACAGGAAGCTTCTGGTGCAGCCAGAGTTTGACACATGAGTGCACCTGAGCTGACTTGTCAGGTCTGGGTTGTTTGCCTGCCTCTGTGGGATCCATCCTGGTGCCAACAGGATGACTTTGCCAAATGTACTTGGAGGCAGCTCCATGCTTGATATGTGGTATCATTAGTGGCTCAGAAATTGATGTAAGCTCTTCAGTTAATGCCAGTGTTGAAATTTGGTTCTCTGAATGTCAAAACTTTAACTGAAACTTTGGAAAAGTTGCTGAGTGTGCCTCCTAGTAGATATTTCAGGGTGACAGATCAAGTGTTTTTAATTAATTGTGTTTCCATACACCTAGAGATAGCATTCTCCATTCTGAATTAATGACCTATGAAATCCTGAGTTTAAATACAGAGGTCATTTGTAATTTACTGGAGGGCAGAAAAGTGTCAGCTCTCCCTTAATGATTCTACTGTTTTTTCATTTCTCTTGACCTTAGACAACCATAAGGATTTTTCTCTGAAAAACCTTTTGCTTCCAGTGATGAGACTCTGTATGTTGAGTTTTAGCTGTGATTGAATTTATACTACAGCCAAGTTATAAACCCTCGAAAATAGGATTTATAATGGAAATTCCAAGTGCAATCTTAACTGTAACAGCCAGCTTTATACTCAATAGTACTATTAACATTCTTCAAACCCAATGTTCAGGATGAGTCATACTGATCTAATTCTTTACATAACACTTTTCTTTTCTGCAGCACAGGCCTTCTCTTGTAATTTCTAGTCATATGCCAGTGAATACATTCCTTTAATTTGGGGGCACACAGGACACAGCTGATATCAGTGCTATGGAAATAGACACTCTTTCCATTAGGGCCAGGCTTCTACACATTTATTCAGTTAAAGGACAAGTTTTGAACAACGGTCCCTAGTCTGAATCATTTAATATGTTTGCTATTTGTATAATGCCTATGTGACCTTCTGCTTTTGGTCTTCTAGTTCTTAGAAAATCATACAACATTTAAAATTACAACAATAGACAAAAAGTTTCAGAAAGCTGTGCAAGTGAAGATGGAAGAATTGTAACAACTTCTGTTTTCCACCTGTTCTTTGTAAAAGAGAGGTGAAGAATAATTGGCATGATGTCCTGCCTCAGTGATGAATATGACAACACTGTCCTCAGTGGTGCTGTGTAGCTATAAATGCAAAAGGTGATCCTAAAAAGGGAAGGTGAATATCAGGGATGAGAACAATTGTGATGAAGTCACTTTGCTTGTCCTGGTTCCTTGCAGCAGAAGATTTGAATGACTCTGCTGGCCAGAATACAAAAATTCTGGTCTGTGAGTTTTATGGAAGTTTTGGAATTTCACAAGTAAATAAAACTTAGATTTTGTGTAAAATGTCATAGCATCTAAAACAACTAGCAGTTTGAGAGGAGAAGGGCCAAACTGACTCTGTGTCTGAGAGTGGAATTGGTGGGTGAAAGAAGGACTTGAGTCCTGCAATTCCCTCATGGCAGACTCTTGCCTCTCCCTTGCCTTTGCTACCTTGTGCCAGGGAGAGAATGAAATATTTAGCTGCTTATATGAAGTAAAACTAATTACTCAGGTGAGATTAAGAGGCTGCCTGAGGCTGTTGGCTCTGCTGTCCTTGCCTCATCCATCAGCAGAGAGTGAAGGGAAAGAGGAGGTGCCAAGGATGGGCCAAGCTGTCAGGAGCAGAGCACAAAGCACAGGGCAGCTGGACATCCCTCTCCAAAGAAATACTGATTTATGGGTACTTGATGAGTGTCTAGAGAAAATCTGGCAGCATGGGCCTTAGGCTCAATCCTGCTATAGCACAGGCAGGTCTCCTCATTCCCTTTTACTTCATTTGTCCTTTCCTTAGATAGCCAACATCTCCTTGCAGCCCATGTTGCCTCATCCTGCCATTAAGCTGTTCATATGGGTGAAGCATTCTGCTAATTACATCAGCTGGTGATGAGCTTCTCCTCCCACCCACGGGCTCACCAGGATCCGTGCCCGAATGAGAGTGCAAATCCAAACACAGGTGACACTTTGGGCTTGCCAAGAGCTGACAGCAAGCTGCTTCTGCATCGAGGCAGGGTCTGTCCTCCACAGGGGTGGACTGCTGCTCCTTAAAGCCTTAATTCCCACAAACTATTTCTGACAGATCAGTAGAAGTAAACAAGTAAAGCCAGCCTTGTGAGCAGGTTTGTTTTCTTTAATGGGACGCTCTGCTGTACATTTTTAGGGGTCTGAAAATTGGAGAAGTTTGAAAGCCACAGGAGCACTTCTGTAAACAGCCAGAGAATAACCAGGGAATAAAATGTCCATATTCTCTCTGCCTCTTCAAAACTAAGATGTAACTGGTGTTTCAAGTCCTTGTGGAATTGAGCTTCTTTTAACATAATCAATTGGGAAATTTTAATTTCTTTCTTTAATAGGTCATATTATCATAATTTAAATTGCTGTTCTCACATAGTTTAAATATATTTCCAGATTTATCCCTGTGATCTTTTCATCAACTTTTTCAAATCTAAGTGTCAAGCCCTCTGGGAAAAAGAGGGTCACTAGCTAACATTTGATTGATGCAGTAAGGTTGCCACTTGAATTTATATTTTACTCTGGTTTTATAGGATCTTATGTACACATTATTACCTGGTTGTTAGTTAGTGTAATCTTTGTCTGTCTGGGTGTATAAAATGTTGCATTTGAAGTTATAAGCATAAAAAAATCTTTACCTTCTACTTTTAAAACTAATCTTTCAGACTGTTGAAATGATTTCTGATGTTGTTATGATTTGGCAAAGAAGTCAACACTGAGAAAAAATACTTTTACATATTTTTGTAAAATCTTTGAAAAGTATACGATTAATAAAGATTTGGAAGTCATATTATAAGTCTCTTGGGTATTTTAGGAAAGGCTTAACGTCTTCCAAACAACTCTTCCCCTCTGGCAGACAATATTCCTGCAGCTATTCTGCCCACCTTGATATTTGCTTCTTCACGCATCTATGAAAAATTTTTAACCTCTTGGTTGCTCCTAGACAAAATCAGAGAGGGAGAGGCAGCTCATGGGACCCTGAGGAGCTCTGTGGAGATGGAGGATTCCTGGAGCAGGAAACCTCAGGTGTAGATGTTGGCCAGGGGCAGCTGTCAGCATCCCAGGGAGTGGTGGGTGGCGCGTGGGGTCTGTGGAGGAGGAGAGATGTGGCTGCTGTGCTTGGGGAAAAGTCTCTCTGGACCAAAGCAAAGCACACTGGACTGGGACTGGTCTAATGCAGGAGATAAGAGGAACCAGAGGTCTCTGTTGTAGGTGGTGTCAAATCAGCTTCTGGCAGGGGCCACAGACTCCTGCCTGAGCCACATCTGAACAAGTCTCCTGACTGAACTTGATGAGTGAAGAATAAAACAAACCAGGCTTTAGGAGCCCTTGCCTGGCTGGATGCAGTTTTTGAATTGAAACAGTTTTTTGGCTGTGATGAGACTACAAAATGCCTTTTTCCTAGAAGGAGAACAACATGTACTTATTTTCACAGTTTTGAGGGTTAAAAGAAAGGCCTTGAACATGAAAATTGCATAAAGCTATGTCTTCGACAGAAGGGCAACCAGAACACTTCAGTGTACAGAAGGACCACACACCCCACCTTTATTGTCTCCCTGTGAGTGCTTGGTGAGATGAGCCAAGTGTTGGTGTATTTACAGCACTTTTTATCCCTAAGTGATTTATTTTGGCTTACCACTCTGGTTCATGAAGAGGCTGTCATGTATTTGGGAGGAAAAGGTCTTTGTTCTATTTGCAGTGGACTCTGTAGGACTGGAGATGGGGCTTAGATAGGAGCAGGCATGTTCTGCTGCATGTGTTTGTTGTTTGACAGATGTCCAAGTGATTTGGAGATCATACAAGGTTTTTGGAAGATCTCATTCTGGATGAACTGCTGGTTTGGCCTTCTCAGGAGAAGCCCTCTTTCTGAGTCAAGTTTCATGCTGACAACCTGCCTTCCTGGCAATGGTCTCCTGGAGCCTGACACAGTCACTTTGCAGGGTTGCAGAGGAGGAGCAATGGAGATTTATTCTCCTTCTGCCAGTGGCTCTGTGCCCTCTTTCCTGGCTTCTCTTTGCCTGTGACTGCCACAGTGATGGCACCAGAGTTACTGCTGCTTATGCTCTCTCATATATCCTCCTTCAAGATCCTTGATTATAGGTACTTAAACTTAATTATGGTAGATTTTATAGCACTCTGGGACAAGATAAAGGAGAATGAAAACTAGTGAGGCAAGTGGCCCTTCCTCTGCTGTTCAGAGAGGACTTTAAGGTATTTTTTTAACAGGTAATTTATGAAAACTGTGATCAGATTATGTAGCTGTTTCTTGCTATCTCAACATCATCCTCATGAGAACACTACCAAGAGGGCTTGGCAGTAAATTTTTGAAGATCTCTTAATAGTATTAATCTTTCTGCATCTGGAGAAAAGTTTTCTTACATGAATAAATTTATATTTGTCCTGATGAACATTATTAATTTCAGACTGTTTCTTCATATTGTCACACTGTTCTGCTAAACATCTCTGGCTACTTTCAGCTTTTCTATCACCACTTCTTTGTGGCTTCCAGCTGGAAGTCACCTGATTGAGCTACACTTTCCACTCTACTGAGAATTTTATCCTGCAAGATTTAAAACTTAAATTTATATTACTGAGAGAAGAAAAAGAGAAGAAAAAAGAAATCACATGTCCAAACAGCAAATTCCTGGCAGTTCATCTGGAAGAAGAGGGAAGGCACAGCTGCAGCTGCTGTGGCCTGAATGAGGACTCTGCATCTCATTCAACACTGGTGGAGAAGAAATAGAAACTTCCACTCACCTTATCATGGAATGAATCAGGATCCTTTGATAAGTAACCTTTTTCAGTATAGGAAATGCCAGAGAGAAAGAAAAGAAATCTCTGCTGTTCTAGGATCTTAAAGCTCTCTTAGGTATTTCTGGTGTGTTCTCTAGAAAATGTTTATAATTTATAAGAAGAAAATTTGATTAATTTATTTGTGATTACCAGCCTCATCAAATAACTTGCTCTGCACTTGTCTCTGAATAACACTAGGCCATTTAGAAATTCAACTTATTGTTTTATTTATTTTAATGAGAAGAACCACTAATAATTAAAAAAAAAAAGTATGTTCCATCTCTCACAGAAGTCTTTTAGTGGGAGTTCAAGTAAATTATTCACAAATCAAACAATGAGTTTATTCCAGTGGGAAGGTGAGAGATTGCATTATTCATTATTAATTCTGTAATGCCATAATACTGCACAGCACTTTATGCAAAAAAATGAAACCATCAGTTGCAAAGAACAAATGCCTCTGGAAGCAACATGCACATGGAGTTGAGCAGAAAGGGGCCATGGTGAGCCTCAGGTCTTGTGCATATCCCCGTCTTCCTTTACTTTTTCCTTCTCCCACTTTATTTTTCTGTCTCTCCCCATTTTCAAATCCACTCCATTTTGGAACTGGCAATTTAGATTAGTAACTGATCTGGAAGAAAAGGCTTTGGAAGACAATGGAGACATGCAGATGTATGAGTGAATCTGAGCCTCAGGACATGCAGGTAGCAGTATAAGATTAGAGGCACCTGGGCAGGAGGGAAGGCAACACGAATTAAACAGGGAGAAGAAGCTCGAGGACTGGAGATGTAGGTCATGACCACTATTTTTGCTGTCTTTGATGCCTAAGTAGGATCTGTGTGGGACACAGAGCAAAGTATGAGAGGGGAGTCAGAGGCATGAAAGGCAAGGTGCCTGTTACCACCTCACAGACAAGAATATTCCCAGGTCCTTTGCCACATTCATGCCCTTATTCATGGACCCATATGCAGTACTGGTCAAGTAGCATGTTCCTGTGGAGGGAAGGCTGGCAGATCCCCACTGGGATACACACAGCCTGCTTCTTGAAGAGCAGAGTGGAGTAACAACCCCAGCTCTTCTTCATCCAGGGGAGCTCTGGCAGTGGGAAAGTGAAGGGTGGTAGTAACCAGACTGTAACAGCAAATACTATTTCAACATAAAAGTGAAATGATTTTCCTGTTTCTACTCTGGTTCCAAATAGGGTAATTTAATAGTCTTTCTCTATCAACCCATCTTCCTGGATTTACTTGTTTTGTGACCTTTGGGATAAATACAACTCAATATTACACATTGATGTTAAAACATCTCTAAAGAGAGATTTTGAGTTTATGATGAAGTGGTACTAAGTGATGAAAGCCAAGGTGTTGTACTCTGTTTTCTGTAGGTTCTGGTATTTCACTGGCCTCCTACAGCACCTGGAAATATGGCAGCAGCACAGGATGAGGCCTCATTAATATCTCGTGGGTGAAGTTTGCTCAGTCTCTCAATCAGTTTGCAGTGTAGATAAAGATTAGAGATTTGGGGAATGGGTGAGAAACTGGTTTGTCTTATTATGTGTCTTGCTGTATGCTAGAAAAGGCAAAAAAAGGGTGTGTGTTTCGCCACATTTTTCAAAGGGATATGGCATGTAATGGCCCCTGCTTCCCATGGGAGCTCATCCACAGCCTCAGGTCTGCCTGACCAATGCTCCATCTCTTGCCCAGATATTAATTTTTTTGGCTGAGGGCCACAGTAGGGACTCTGTCCTGGAAGGACCTCTAGGGACCAGCATAGCTCTAAGCAGATGCTCAGGCACTACACGCAACTGGCTGGGCACCTGAGCTTTCCTTATTTACTGACTTGCCTATGGTGGTGTGCTGAAGATGACAGGCATTTGGGCAGCTCAGCAACATGGCATGTTCTTGCAAATTACCCAATAAGGAAGGAAAAGAGCATAATTTTTCACAGATATTATCTGGGTTTTTTTGCGGTTTGCTTTGTGATTTTTTTTTGTTTGTTTGTTTTTTTGTGAGGTAAGCTTTTCTTTTTGTTGCTGGTTATTTTGGTGGTTACCCAACCTCTCAAATATAAGGCCAGTCCCACCTGTTGTTCTGTTTGGTTATTTGTGGCATTACCTCCTTGGTAAAAGAAGAGATTCTGCCCATGCCAGGACTTGCCAGGAATGCAAGGAAATATTCAAACCTCTCTGCAGTTTTCATAAATCAGCCATCATTGCTCATGATAAAATACGGCATGGAAAGTCATATTCAACAAATACAAAGGAAGGAAAGCTTCAGCAGATACCTCCCTCTAATTAAACTTCATGATTTTTCTTTTAGCACAGAAGAGAAAGAGAACTTCATGTTTTGGGTTTTTTTTCTACTGCAATGGTTGTAATTTGAATTTCTGAGCTATTTGCAGGTCAATAAATTGTGTGTTGCTACAGGCCTCTGCAGAAAAACCTGGGGTGTATAGACATGCAGAGACAACAGTGCAGGGGCCTCTAAAGCCCAGAAGGCAGCAAGGCTGGTGTGCATCAACCTGCTGCCACTCATTGAGAAGATGCAATTATGCAGGGACAAATTACCCTCCGAGAAAACAATCAGCCCCAGGAGTTTTTAAACTGATTTTATTTGAAAACTTGGCTATGCACATACATATGATCAGTGACACCAAAAGGATTTCTATGTAATTTCTGTCACTACAGGCAAGGGCTTCTGGATGGAAAGTGGAGCCTAAAAATAAACCCACATCATATTAATCCTAGGTCTTGTTTTTTGAGGGGATTAAACGGTTTCTGATTTGCATCCAGTAATAAGCTCTAGAAACAGCCAAGAGACTCCAGGTGGCTGTCTGCTCTTCTGGGCTGAGCAAATCATGATAAATAAGGAGTGATGTTGGCCAGGGAGAAACTGCTGTTCTGAAGAACAATTTACTGACATTATGGGGTTGACCCAGTCTCCACAGACCTGTCTCTGGATTCTGTGCAGGCTGTTGTCCTCTTTGTTGCCATTTCCTGGTGATGGCCCCTATTAACCTTCTCAGAACAAAAGTGCCAGTACACTGGAGGATATCACCAGGGCGGAAAACTCTGGTTAAGACATTGACGAAGGACAGTCATGTCTTCACAAGTTTGGGTTGGTTGTTCTTCCCATGAGGAAATGAAGGAATGGTCACAGATGATGAACCAAGAAGATGACCATTTCTCTTCAGGGTAAGGATTGGTTAAGGATGCTTCTTAGAGGTTGCTACAGTGGCATAAACATTCACCATCTTATGGGAAAAGCCAGTGGAATTACCCTGCTCATGTTCAGCTGAAGTAAAAGGACCAATGAAAAGGCAAACCAGAAAAGACTGGGCTGCAGTGGCTGGCACTGGAACTAAGACAAGTGATCTTGGCTTTGATGTTAGAAGACGTGATTGGGACCAGGGGAAAAAAAGATATTCCTACTTGTAACCTATACCTGGGTATTAGCACATAATGCTACCTGAGTTTTTTGGATGCCCAGTCCCAAGGAAGTTGCTGCTGCATGACGTGTGTTTGTCAGAAACACACCTTGAGCACAAAGCTGGGATATGGAGTACATTCCAGTCATGCTAAAAGCCCCTCATGTTCCACAGGGAAAAACTGGCATCACACCAGGATGATGTCTCTGCTGTAGGGTCCCATCAGAGCATCTTGCAGAACACCAAGCCTGTCTGTCCTGGAACAACTTTGACACAGTCCTTGCTGTGTGAAAATCCTACAAAACACCTTCCATGGTTGAAAGAGAGGGGCTGTGATCAGTAATGTTAAATGCTGACAAAAGAACCGTAGAAACTAAAGGGAAACCTAACTCTTCTGCTTTTAATACATTATTTAGGAGCCTTGACATGTGCTGTCTCAGCCTATGAGGACTACAGAAAGCCTTGCTGAATTTTTCCGTGGAACTGAATTAAATGAATTTGAGTTTGCAGTGATATTGCCGCTCATTTCCTCACCAAAGTGTCAAAATCTCACGGCTGTTTCTAAGGGGCTCAGAGGAATTCCCAGTAGGCCAATGGAGGGAGAGGCACTTTTGTTTGCATGTCATGGCTACTGGGAGAGGCACACAGCAACACCATCCACCTGCCATGTGCTTGTGGAGCAGCTCTGGGCCTTGGAGCATTGATCATGCAAGTCTTCTTTTCAGCAAAAGCATATTCTTCCCCCCTAAGAGACCAATTTGCTTGGTGGGATTGAAATAATTCTTTAAGGAAGTTTATATTCAGTGGAGGGCTGCCTCATTTAATAGTCTCCTGTCATTAGGCTTGTGCCATTATTGTAGAGACTTCAGTGCAATGTGCAGATGAAAATACAACTGAGGAGATGTACAAATTAACACTTATAATGACATTTTTAAGGAGTAAACACAATTAATTTTTTCGGTGGAAATTAACATCTCCAAAGACAATATCCAAGTGGTTGCCTAGGGGTATATACAGCAGTTTTGTCAGTCAAGGGCAGAAGGGTTATATCTTCCTTTTTTGTTAATAGTGTTCTTGTTCTTTGCTTCTGATGTGGAGTATATATTGAAATTTTTCTTTGTCATGGACTGGACTTTGTTGCTGTGTTTCACATCATTAGTGCCAGATCAGCTTTCTGTCACAGTGACACCTTGCCTATAGCCCTGAAGCCCTCTTGAGGCTGTGGGATCACAGTAGTAATGCCAATGGAGTGATTGTCTGTGTCCTGGAGGGAACATGGCAGGTTCCTTGCCTGCTTCCTTATGAAGCTGGCTTCTCTTTCTGAGCAGCAGGGGAAAGATCATATCAGAGGAAGCACACCTTTTTTAATTAGCTAATTTATTATTTCAAAGAGATGTGTCCCTGCATTAAGTCCAGTGCAGATGTATAGAAGAATCCACTTGTTAGCATTAGGAAAGGAGGCTCTTTTGCATCCCATTCCCCCCACACCTCTGAACAGGCTTTTGCAAGAATGTTGAGGTTTCTCTGTCATTTCACATCTGTGCTTTGCTTTATGATGCTCTGCTTTTGAGCTGCTTTTGGATGTGGAATGGTCACAGACCTGCTGTTCTCTGTGTCTGGAGCAATGACCTGGCTGTCTCATCTGAGACTCTGCATTGTCTCCCTAACATTTATCACAAATGAGTTAATCCCCTGGGATCTGACAAGCACATCAATCAGCCATTCTGTCCAAATTGACACCACACTGATCTATCATTTCCAAATATTTCTGGTGGAAAGTTACCTCGCTCAGAGCAAAGGGGAAAAAAAAGAAGAGGGAGAGGAGAAAGAGGAAAATGTACAGGATTTTCCAAGATCTTGTCTGATCTGCTGGGGATGGGCCAGGTCAGGCAAAACTCTGTTCAGGACAAGACCTGTATGTGACATTGACCAATGACAAGAGCATAAAGAAGAGGTCAAACATGTACTGATACTCTCCCTAAGTTCCCAGATCCAGCAATCTGTAGCTGAAGAACAGAAAGAACCAAAGATGGCACATTTTATATTAAAACCCCTGTGTGCATTTTCCTTCCGCACTTATTCAGCCAATTTTGAATGTATTTATATTTTTGGTCTCCACAGTTTGCTGGTGAAGAAAGTGCTCAAATTGGACCATATGAACAGTTTTCTTCATTGTAAAGAATAGGGTGACTTCTCTCATCCTGTTTTCTATTTTCTTTAAACTGTAGACATTTTATGGTATCCTTTTTATGATCTAAATAATTTCCAGATGTTAAAAATCCATTATTACTACTTGGTCCACTTTAATGTGCTGCCCTTAGGCTCAGAAATCTTCGCTATTTGTGTTATTTCTCCCTCAGTTTTCTTACTCTCTCATTCCTCAGGCTGTGGAGACAGATGGCATGTTCAGGCATAGCAAGAAGGAGAAGTTAAAGAGGGCATTTTCCCTTCCATCTCTTCCATGTGCTTTCATCTAGCACAACCTCAAAGAAGATCTTCTTCACTTCCTGCCACACACATGTATGGCAGAACTTTCTTTTGGAAAATATTTTATTGTAGCAACATGGCTGGGGACACCTCAGCCATTGCTTGGGCTTTCACAGGGCAGGGCAAAGTCAGGGCTGGGCCTGAGGCCCAGGGGCTCTGCTGTTGGGGTGTGAGAAGTGGGAGTGTTTTATTCACAGCAGGTAGAAGTATAGACAAAAATATTAGTTGTCCTTTGTCTTCTTTGTTGTTCTAAGCAATAACTTTAATTTGAAGTTGTGGTGTCTTCCACCATATACAGTTTCCATGTACAGACAAGGTATTTCTGGCAGGCTGCTGTCTTCCCAGCTCTGCAAGCACCACTCTCACAAACCCCCTCAGCCCACACATCTCCCTCTGACTCAACAATCTCACAATGAGAACAATGAACTGAATAAGTCCTCCAACAGGTGTATTCAGCCAGGTCCCTGAAAGGAGCCATCTCAGTTATTCCTCCTTTCCTCTCCTACCTGAAACACACCACAGTGCTCAGGACTGCCTGCATCTACTTTTTCCAGAGTCTGGAGAGGGAAGAGAACAGAGCATCATTTGGGAAAAGACCTGGTAGAGTCCCATGGTAACTTGGTTTCTTATTCATCACAAGCAGAAGTCAGTAAGCTACAGAGCTGTGATGTCTGGCATCTGCACAGAGCATGCAAGAAGCAAAGAGACTTGGCCTGTCACAGTCACTGCCTGTTCTCCCTGCAATTCCCATTCTTCAGCTCTTCCTGCACCATGTCTGTCCTGCAGCTGAGCTGGGCAGTGAGGCCTGATGCCTTTCCCCTTCACGGGGAGCAATGCTGTCTGGGTCAGTGCCTCTCTGGCAAACTCCTGGTTGTCCTCAGCCCTGTTCTAGAGAAGAAAAACACTTGAAAGCTCAGAGGTAATAAAATAAAAGATATTTCTCACCTTTAAATATAAAGTTTTGCTTATAAAGGTGAAAAACATGGGGTCATTACATCCACATGTAAACACTGCATGTAAAGAGCCCCCTGTGTGAGTGAGGAGCTGGCAGCTGCTGCCCAGCAGCGAGACTGGCAGGCAGGCCCTTCTCAGCTCTAAATAATCTGGGCACAGGCAGTCGCCTCTGTGTTGCTGGCTCACTGAAATTGCCTGTCTCTGTGTGAATGTCAGAGCCTTGATGCTTCTCAAGTGACTGATGGCTCCCTCATGTGTAGGTCTGAGGCTGACCCTACGCAAGAGCCTGCAGATGCAAGTGCAGAAGGAGCACGGGAGCCTGGCAGCTCACTGGGACCATCAGCGCAGGAAACTGACAGCTGGAGCTGATGTATGGTCCTGTTCCCACCTGATGCACTCAGTGAATTATTGAGGAAATGACCGTGGCTGTTGGTGAAGTCAGCAGATTTTGCAGGATGCTTTAGTGCTTGGAAGCTCACAGGCTTCCTCCCTCATCACGGTTTGCAGTGGTGAGAGAGAAGGGAGGCGGGCAGTGGTTGTGTGGCCAGTGCCAACACAGTGGATTCCCCTGGGGACCACGTGGCTGCATGCAGGGAACAACACCTCAGGTGAGTAATGAGGGGAGTCATGGGTCTTCAGGTACAGGACTGAAGGGAGAGGCTATATGACATTTGGTTTTCTCCTCCCTCCACATTTACAAACAGCTACCTGTGTGTAATGGCATGTTTCCACTGAGAAGTGAAGAAGCCTCCCAATGCTGACTGAACAGACTGCACAGAATAAAAAGTGATAACATGGTGCTAGAGCCATGGCTGACCCAAGAGATGATACCCTGACAATTTGCTTTACAAAAGAGGATCCAAGCTGCATGGCTTTGTGTGGGGCTTCAGGTATGGTAGAAGGATTCCTGCACTGAGATCACTACCAGCAGGCAGTAGTCTTTCTGTCACTTTATTTCTTAATCACTAAATGTAAAATAATTTTGATTTTATTAACCCAAAATTTACTTGTTAGTTTAGAGGGTTTTTTTCTATAGGTATGAATGAGCTATTCTTTGTAATTACTGAGAAATGTGCACATCTTACAGGCAGCTTGATATGTTGCAAGTATTTACTGTAAAGACAGGCAACAAATCAGTTTTGATCAGCTATGAGACCAACTCCTACTTGATGCTTATGATATTGAGGTGTTCTGGAAACTTGAGCTGATTCGTGAATGCAATTTTAAAGCTCTCCTCCCTACTTGATGATCAAAGACAGCAGAGTGCATAATTCATGGCCTTTCATATTCATGTTTATATTTTTGGTTTATGGTAGGCGAAAGCCTTTGCCATTTTAATGAAATATATGCCCACCCACTGCTCAGTTATTGAAAGAGGATTAACCTGATAAATACATGTAGTTACCACTATCCATCTTCAGAAAGGAGGTTCTTTTTGAGACAGTCTCACTGCTGGAAGTTCTGCAAGGATTTTGGCTTCAGCACTTTTGGGCCACTGGATCTCTCTTCCTTTTGGTACAATTCTCCTTACCTTACTGCTTATGTTGTTGTGTCTATAGGCTAAAAAGAAGGCCAAGCTTTTGAAACTGAATACTCTGTGAGGTTGCTTTTAAAGGCTTTTAAACACTCTGCTCTGGGGTGACTTGAAGGTATTTTTTAAAAAAATTGTTTATTTTTCCTTCCTTCTTCTTCTTTT